>RJWT010043300.1:0-11978 GCA_004365215.1 Cuniculus paca | reverse complement strand
TGATGCTCACAATGTACACGTTCATCTCCAGGCAGGACTACCACTGTGGCTGTTCTGTTGCTGGGTGGTGTCTTGGCGGAGCCCAGGCAGCATGCCAGGGAAGCTCCAAAATTCCTGGGCCAATGGGGAAAGGGAGCAGATTCCTACCTGTCTGTTGGCAAGGTCCGAAGCTGCACAGCCAGGTGGAATTCACTGAGCACACCCCCAACGCAAGCAAGGCCCAGAGAAGCAGCTGCCAGGCCTCTCCTGTTGAATCAGTGTGGCCTATGCAGGACCCGAGAGATGCCCCGAATGGCCTGGGCCAATGGGGCCCAGACACAAACCCCCACCAGGCTCCTGGTGGAGTCCCCAGCTGAATGGCTAGGTGGAATTCGCTAGCCGACCCCTACCCAAGCCGGTCCCAGAGCAGCTGGCACTGGGCCGCTCTGTTTGAACGGGTGGGGCGTAGGCAGGCCAGACCCCAGGGACACCCCAAATGTCCTTTGCCGATGGGGGATGGACACAAACTCCTACCGGTCTCTTGGGGATGTCCCAAGCCGCACGGCCAGGCAGAACTCTCTGGTCACACACTCAACTCAAACTGCGTTCAGAGCAGCTGCCGCTGGGCTGCCCCGGGTGAAGGGGCAGGGTACCACATCTTTTTTTATCCATTCCTCAGTTGATGGGCATTTGGATTGTTTCCAAGATTTGGCTATTACAGATTGTGCTGCTATAAACATATGTGCACATGTATCGCTATAGTATGGTGTGGGATATGGTTTAGATAAATGGTTCTCAAACTGTTGTGTGCATTAGAATCAACTGAAGGATTTGTTAGACTGTAGACTGCTGGATCCCACCCCAAGGTTCAGATTTCGAACTTGGTCGGGGGTCTGCCCAAGTCTTTGCTTTTCCAAAAACTGACCAGGAATACTTCTACTGCTGCTCTGGGCTCTCACCTTTAGAAGACATCATTGGTTTAGAAGTGACTGTAATTTACATTGAGGTGAAATATTTTTCATATACTGGGCAAAAGGTTTGTTTTTCCTCCTTTAATGACTTTTCCTCTCTTAATTCTTATTTGCCCATCCTTTTTGTATTGGAATTCTTATAATGATATCTGAGAGCTACGTTTGAGCTAGATTTGTGCTGAGGTGATCAAGCAAAAGGAGAAGTTTGCTTGTCATAACATCATAATTAAGACATTATATACAAATAAATAGGGTCATCATTTTTGTGGTGTATTGGCCTAAGTAATTGAACCAATGGTACAGTTCTGAAAGTAGCCAAAAATGCTCTGTA
Source organism: Cuniculus paca (assembly GCA_004365215.1). Lineage (NCBI taxonomy): Eukaryota > Metazoa > Chordata > Mammalia > Rodentia > Cuniculidae > Cuniculus > Cuniculus paca. Next base: position 10,697 of record RJWT010043300.1, on the reverse strand, counting down.
ATAATTATATAGAAACAGCTGACTCTCGTTCAGCGATGTAGAAGCTAGAAAAAGTGTTGCTCTCATGCTAACAACAATAAGAGTTACCTTCAAATTTATGACTTGTTTTCAAAAATTTAGAGAGGCAAAATCACTGAATACCTGAATATAAGAAATAGAGGGACATGCTTGGCTGGTGTAGAGGCACAACAGTCAGAAGAGTCAAACTGAAGGAATTCACCAAGGCTAGGAAAACACAGGAAAATTCCAGAGAAACACAGAAATTTCCTAGACAGAACTCTTATAGACTTTCATTACATGAATTTCATTAATAATTCATAAGAAGGGACCACAAAATCCCTAGGAAGTGAAATTGTCATTGAAATATGAGATAAAAATTGAACAGCATTCATGCAAGAAAGACAAAAAGTATTCCCAGATCTTTCTTAGCTATCTCCTCTGCAAAAAGACTATTCATATAGAAGACAGAAAAGACATCAATAAATGCTTATTTAATCTGATAAAAGGCAGCTATAAAAATTCTGTATTAACATTATATACAATGATGATAAAATGCATCATTTTCTTCTAGGGTCAGGAAAAAGACACATCTGTCTTTTCTCACTATTACCTTGAACATGCTGAATATCTGAGCAAAGATGTAAGAAAAAGAGAAAGAACAGGAATTGGAAAAAAATCAACACTATGCATTTCTTATAAAAGACTCCTATTTAGAATACATAAAAATTCTCAAATTATAGCAATAAGAAACATTAAAATTGGAAAAAATACCTGAACAGTTATTTCATCAACAAGATGTATGAGACTAATATGAACAGATTTTCAGGAGAGGAAAGAATGAATTATATTATGTGCATGTAGGAATTTGCCAAAACAAAATCCATTAATCTATGTAACCATTATGCACTAATCAAAATAGTGGGGGAAAAGAAAACTAGAAAATGCAAGTTTAAAACATAATGCAATGTCAATACAAAACTTTTAGGGAGTCCTAAAATGCTGGAAAAGAAGAAAATAAGTATTAGCAAGCAAAATTCTTTCTACTAAGAAAAGTTCTGTCACATGTAGTTTCACTGAAAAAGTCTTTCAGAATTTAAAGAATAAATCATATGACATTCCATGAACTCATCAGGAAAAGTTAAGAACATGTACAGCTCACTCAATGAGAGTAGTATCATCTGTAAACCTAATTCAGACAGACATCACAGTCACAGAAAATAACAATTAATCCTAACAAATGTGGACAGAAAAATCCTTAATGAGTATTAGTAAACCAAATCCAGTAACATATAAAAAGGACTATAAGACCAATAGGACATCTCTTAGGAATGTAAGATGTTTCAACATTGAAAGATTAACTTTAAACTATAGTATATTTATAGAGCAAAGAAAAATGACATAATCTTCTCAATTGACACGGAGAAACCATTTCACAAAATAAGACATTGGTTCATAGTTTTAAAAGCTACCCAAATAAAGCCATGAAGCCACTCTGAAGAAACTTTGAATGGAAGAGAAGCTCCTTAACCTGATAAAAACTCCCAAATTCCAATAGTAAATATCACCCATAATGGTAAAAGTCTGTGTACTTTCCCCATAAAATCAGGAAAAAGGCAAGCATATTCATTTTCACTATTTCTGTTTGTTATTGTACAGGAGAATTCAGTCTGTGCAAAAAGAGTAGAAAAAGAAATAAAAGACATCCAGATTGGAAAATATGTTATTTACTGCCAGATAATACGATTTCATATGTAGAAAATTCTGAGAAATCCACCAAAGATGTTAGGATTAATATACAAATGTATGAAGTAGGAGGAGACAAGTTAACTAAGAATCAATCTTAATTCATTTTATGAGCAGCAGAAAAGTCTATAAACACAACAAAAATATAGTTTAATGTAAATAAGAACAAAATTTTAATAGAAATACACATTAAGCTGAGTATGGTAGTACATGCTTATAAACGCAGCACTCTGGAAGGCTGAGGCAGAGGTGTGGCCCGTTGGAGCCTAACCTGGGCAAATTATCACTTTAGTGAGATCTTGTCTCAAATTTAAAAATTAAAAAAAGACTGGACTATCCCTCAGAATGAAGGTTTACATTCAATCCCCAGGACTGCAAATAAAAACAAAAAACAAAAAGGAAATTAAACATTAAAGTAATGGTAAGTCTACAGGTACCAATTACACCAATAATTTAGGCTTGATCTAAATCTTACACCTTGTAGAAAGATTATGTAAAGATGAATCATACATCATAAATGATAAATGAATCAATTAAATCATTAAAGTTTAAATGTAGATATCTACAACTTATAGAGCAAAGGAGAAAATTTTAAAGTCTAGGTCTAGACAGAGTTCTCAGAGTACCCCAAAAGTACAACTCAAAAGAAGAAAGCTGTTGGCAAATCAGACTGTTACTCAGGTCCAAAGTGGTCCCCAAAGTGTCACATATATAACTGATCACTAACCTGCTGTTAGGAGGTATGGTCTGGTTGGAAGAGGTGAGTCACTGGAGGCTGATCTAGGAAGGTCTTTTCCTGGCTTCTTACTTCACACTTTGCTTCCTGTCCACCATTAGGTGAGCAGTTTTCTTCTGCCCAGGTCCTTCCACCATGCCTTTCGGCCTTGGAGCTGGTCAACTATGGACTAAAAAACTGAACCAAAATAAACCTCTTCACTTTAAAATCGTAGGGGCCAGGTATTGTGTCTCAGTGATGAGAAAATGACTAAGATAAGTGCCTCATCAAAATTGAAAGTTTCTTTGTGAAACATCACATTAAGAGAATGAAAATACAAGCTATAGAGTGAAAAATAATCTGCAATCCACATTCTAATGAAGGACTAGTGTCTACAGTACAAAAGGGAATGATTAATAATTAACAATGAAAATAATCCACTTTGACTGGAAAACACACTTCACCAAAAGAGGAGATATGATTAATAAATAACACCAAAAATGATGTTCAGTATCACTAGTCATTAGGGAAATATAAACTAAAGCCATAATGAGATAGCAGGGCATGTCTATCAAAATATCTAAAGTAAAAACTATTGGCAATATCAAATGCCAGTGAGAATGCAGAGAGACAGGATCTCTTGAACATTGCTAGTTAGCATGTGAAATGTAATTATTTGGAAATAGTTTGGCAATTTGTAAGTTCAGGCTATACTTACAGTTAACATATGAACTAGAAACTGAATTCCTGAAATTACTCAAAAAATAAAGACAAGTTTGTACAAAAACATGTAATTGCCAAAATCTTCCCACTAATGGATAAAGGCTTAAAATTCCCTAACGTGAAATACTATTCAGCAACATAAATGAACAAACTACAATCAACACAACAAAGAAAATAAATCACCTATAATTATGGTAATAAAGATCAGAAATTAAAAAAAATGCTTACTGTCATCAAGTTTTATCCACAATTGCACAGGAACTCCTAGGCAGATCTCTTGAGTAAGAAAACAAATATATGATAAGATAAGGCATAAAGGATAAAATCTTATCATTGGCAGATTTTTATTTTAAAATAATTATAATTTCACAATTGGCTACTCATTAAAATGTTTTACGAAGAGAACATTTGACTTGGTATTTAACATATGGTTAAGCAAATAACTTGAATCATGGAATTACTTGTGCAAGCATCCCTTTCTCTATAAAACATTCAAATATTTTCCAGTATACTAATAATATTAACAAACATGGGCTAGATCCATGTACCATACCCACCTCTCTCATATATGATTATAGCGTGAGGGCACCTGACCATCTTTCATTACAATCCAAGTTTTATCAGTTGTTAGCCCTATAAGTCCTCTTTGTACTTTTTCACATCATCAGCCATAAAGATGAATAGTACCTTTATTTTGCAGCTTTTTTCTTGGAATGAAATAACCATGAAGCTTGTTTACAATATATGGTTATTCGCATTATTGATATTATCAGCAAGGATTATTTTTTTAAGATTTAGTTTTGGTTTCTTTGCCAATTCAATCATATGGGCAAAAAATTTTTTTAAATATAAAAGACATAGGTAATTCTTAGGTTTATAAATCTCGGGAATAAACTAGTTCCTAGAGAGTAAAAGAAATAATCATTTCTATGCACTTACAAAAAACCAGATAATTTGAATTTACTTTTACCATTTCATGAAACTTATAATTAGCTTCAAAAATGTTGATTTTTTTTGATATTGGTATAATATTAGATTGATCATGCAAATGTGAACATTAAGAGACAGAAGGCTTATTTCCTATGCTGTTTGCCTTTCCTCTCACATATCCAAAAGACTTGTCCAGTTTCAGTCTGTTAATGCAACTGCTCAGCTGGCAGAGTCCCTCAGCAGACAGATGGGCCTCTGGAACCCAATCTAGGCATCAGTTAAATTGCCACAAGTCTATGAAACAAACTCCTGAAGACTTCCACTGCTCCCTTATTCGCACCTATCTTGGTCACTGCAGTTGCTACCACACCCCTAGGCGTTACACATCTCCTGCCCAGTTGCCTTCTGCTTCCACTCTTTCATAGTTCTAGTAATTCTGTCCTGTGGCTACAGCTTTCAGCCATACTTGGTTTTCCTCCTGGACTGACAAAGCCTTTGGACTCCTCTGCCTTCTTTTAGAGCAGATGCTCTGGTTTGGCTTACCTTCCTAAGTGGTAGTGCAGTGATGCAGTCTCACTGGCAACAGTCACCGTGAGAAGACACACCTGTATTTGTCTAAATTAGACATGTAGGTTATCTGTACCCCCAAATAAAAGGCATGACTAGGTTGGTGTGTTCCATAGTTGGTACTCCTAAAAACTGAACAAAAATTTCCCCCTTTGTAGGCATAGTCACTGTAGTGTATAAATGACTTTGCTATAGACTTTTCTCTCTTACTACAACCTGCAGGGGAAGGGCAGTAATAGAAACAAGGTGTATTAGATGACCAGCTAAATGGTCCATCCACATGAAAGTATGAGGTTCCTCTGCTGCTCCAGGAGACAGTTGCATATAGAATGAGAATTCTTCATTGCCAGATTAGCCCATTTCTGAGGAAAACCTGCTATTTGTCTGTAAAGTATCATGTTTGCTGACTGCTACTATTGAAGTTATGGTTCTTTAAATATCACGGCATACCCACCAAAAAGATGCATACTGGTCAAGTTTGAGCAACTGACCACCAATCTGAGACTTCTATTTTATCATCTGTCCTAACAAAAGAGGCTGTTTTCTAATATTTCATCTTGAAGGCTATTTAAGCTTCCATGACTGAGATTTTGTTTGCATTTTAAGTACAAAAGCATCAAAATGTAACAGCCACTGTTCTGTACTTCCTCTAAATGTATTAAGAATGGGGAGGAGAACCTGTTATGGCTGGTGTATGACCATAACAGTCTCCTTCGGGTTTATCACCAGTTTATACAGTACTAGAAATCTGTGGAAAGCAACTTGCAACCTTAACACTTCATATGAGTTTGAAAAATGATCTATTTCTGTTTGCCAGGTTTTATCAGTATTATTTTTTTCCTGGTTTAACTCACTTTGTGCCTGCATCCTAACTCCTTTTGCTAAACACTTGAAGATGTGACAGCTGTGCAAATGAGAGTATTACAAAGCATTAAGGCCTCCAAACTGCTGTGATGAGAAAAACATCCTAGCAAGGAGGAACACGAACAAAGAAAGCAATATCTATGCACTGGTTTAACAAATTCATGGCTGTTTCCTCAGTACACAAAGGAGGGAGCTGTGATTTCTGAATCCAAATATATTCAAAATCTAATATTCCACCTGTGGCGTAACAGGAACTGCTGATATTACTCATGGAGGAGACCCTGAAGAAATCTATAGATTGGCAGGTCAAAAACTTTTCAGTGGTTTCTACATTCCATTCTGTTCAAAAACAAAAGACATTCATAATGCTAAATAAAAACCTAATATAAGGCAATCATGAGAAGTTTGAAATATGTAGATAATTAGAATAAGCAAAAACTCATAGACCATTTTTATTATTAATAATAATCCAAGAAGTACTTTATTCCTTAAGACTATGGTGAACCTAAAATCTTAGACAAATATGTTAAATTTATTGTTTATGCATTTTGAGACTCTCCATGTCACTTTATTTTCACTGCCATTCATGGACTTACAATTCAAAAAGATTCTTGTCAATTTCTACCTCTAAGACTAATAAAAATCTTCTTAGTAATTTCTCTCTTCTTAAGTTCTGATTGAAATTCCTGCTTCTGAAATTTCAGAAGTATCTGCATTTATTCCAACTCTCTCATTCTTTAGGTTGAATAATTACACTGATGATCAGGAATGCATTTAAAATACTATCTGTAGATTAAGAATCTGAACTGCATATGAACTAATTTCCACAAAATAAATTCAGTTCACCTAGTTACTTCCAAACAAGAGTAACAAAAAATAGGTTAAAATGTTTCATCATCTTTACTTCCAAAATACCTACTTTGTACAACAGACTGAATGAAGATGAAGACAATAGATTTGTTACATCATATAGATATGTGTAGGGAAAAAAATATCATTAATCTCATGTTAAGATAACATGCTTAGGAGGACACTATGCTGGGTTTAATATTCTAGCTTGTCTGGGCATTACAATATATATTTTGGAAAATGGACCAAAAAAAAGTAAAATTCATTTTCCGGGGTGGCAGAGGATTTAAAAGAGCATACAATCTGATGGAAGGCCCAGAAGAAGTGACAAGCAGGAGAGGAACATCGCAGCTGTCTTCAAATATTGCTGGGCTGCCTTGTAGTGAAACACTTGCAGATTTTTCTCCTTAAAGAGGAAAAATCACAAAGAATACAAAGAGACACTCTGCAAAGAAAAATGTTCTTACATTCAAAAATAGTTAACAATGAAGAAGATCATTTCATTAAATAAGCAATTCAATATTTCAGAATGTTTTGGGGACCTGGACAGTTATCTGGATTGAGGATGTAAATCCTTCCAAACGTATAATGTAAGGTGACTTTCTTCTCTAATTTACTGCAAAATTATGCTTGTAAAGTTATATTTATCCATTTCTAGTCTCTGTGTGATCTTTTATGTTCAAGATACTCTTTTTCCATCTTTGCATTTTTCCAATTTGATCACTATCCTTGATAGGTTCTTGTAATAGTTGATTGATTGTATCAACTTGAGAAGTTTAGAAATTTAACTAAATTAGCTTAACAATTCTACACCCTCAAGTGTAGAAGACCCACCCTAGGATGGCTCATCGCCTGATGGTATAAAGGGGAAATGAGGAAGGACAGATCTGCTTCTCTTCTTCAAAGGAGTTCCAGTCTTCGTTGTCAGCTTGGACATTATCTCCTGGCTTCCAGTGCAGACTCTTTGGCTTCTTCCACAGATCCTTCAGACTTTTGAGGTAGATTCTCCAGCCTTCCAGAATAGACTCTTTAACTTCTGTCACAGATCCATTGACCTCCTGACACGGACTTGCATGGACACTGTAGTGACCACCAGACGTTGGACTGAAACCTTTGGTATCCACTGTTCATACACCTTCTGCATGCTTCCTCATCCAATTCTGTGGTTGACCATTGTAAGCCAATCTTGCAATTTTTCATACATTTGTGCATTTTGTGTTATATCTGTTTCTCTAGTAAAACACTGACTGATACAAGTCTTGTGCAAGTTGAGTACAACTTGAACTCATACCCTGGGCTCCATTATGCTAAAGTACTTAATCCTCAAGATTACCAACATCTTGGTACTGTAGTGTACTCTACAGAATACTTAGTAGTGAATTAGTCAAAATGTATTGAATATTTATTTTAATACATTTTAGAACTTAGCTGTTGAATGTTTACTGTTTTATAGGTAACAAACTCAGTGACTTGATAAACATGATGACCAACACCATCACAGACTGCCAAGGGATACTCAGTGACTTCTATGACTTGCAAAAATACACAAATAACAAAGTGATGTATTGGTTGAATTAATTGCCTAGACAAATATTTACAATGAATTCATTTAACCATAGTTTTCCCATGTTTCTACTCAGTGAATATTTAAATTTTAAATATAAAATTTAACTGTCTCATCCAAAACTAGTCATGATGGCTCAGTGGTGGAAGTTTCTGAGAGACCAAAGAAAATATCCAGAGATGGCTTTTTGGAGAGCTGTTTTATTAAGGTTCACAGTGGGAATTAACAGGGAAGCACAAGGTTAATTGCAGCTTACTAGTGAGCAAGGGTACACAGGAAGAGTACATGTGTCCAGCAGCACAGAATCCCACAGAAGGATCTTACAGTCAACAGTGTCACCCAATTCAGCTGCAACTTCACTCGTGGCTACTTCAGGGAGGGGATTTGTGAATTGGCATCATTTTCTCTCTTTGTTCCACTGTATAACCAGCATCCCCAGAGAAGGCTGACTTAACATATAGGTACAAAGACAGCTCTTGCAGTTGACATTAAACTGCTCAGTTCCCAGCATCCTTCTGAAGAATAACTCTTACCTAATATACATATATTTCAAAATATTATGTATTTCTATAATTACCAAGCCTATCAGGTCCACAAAAGGGAAACATTTTATTTTTAACTATTTAGGGTATTTTTATTAGATTTGAAAGTCTATTTTTCTCTGAACTGTATTATATAATAGCTCAAGAGCTTGAGAACCAATTAAGTTACACTAAATACTTAATAGCCCCATCAGCCTTTTTAGTATAAATTGTTAATAATTGGGTCAGGCCAAGGTTGATCAAATCAATAACTGAATTTCTGATTTTAGAAGCTAAGAATGCTACATGGCTTAAGTGAACCATGAAATGTCATGCTATTCCGGGATGCAGTATTTCTAGAGATCTTTGTAGCTGCATGTTGAAATACTCAAAAAAGTTGACATTAGCTAGCTAAAACTGCATGTCCAAGAAGGGTTTAGGTGGCCTAAATGTCTGTCTTTGCATTGACATACTGAAAAATTCTCCATGAAAATCTCAGATTTTTGGAAAGGTAGTGTGGTAGGTGGGATCATGGTGGGTGGGTGGGGTGCCTCTCATCTACAGGAGGCCCAAAACGCCAGTATTATCCCTCTGATAGTACATGGTCGCTGGAGAGTGTACATATGCTGAGAGTACATAAAGATAACTGCCTCTGAAAATGCAGGAGTAGTATGAATACCCTTATCTAGTGACTTAGAGGATTTCATCTACATCAGTATTCATTTGATAGAGAGATGCTCGGAGCTCTGTCACAAGATTCATGCTGAACTATTATGTGACAAAACATTTCCCACTTGATTATGTAATAGAGCAGTAAGAATTTTAAGATAACTGTCATAATTGTTCTCTTTATTATCTTCACTTTTCATAAATACAAGTGATCTTCTCAGGATGGCCTTAGGCAATATTGTGACATAAAGTTATCCTTTTCCCCCATTCTTTCTCTTCAAAGAATAAAATCAATGACAAGAAATCATGCGAGAGATGGTAAAAAGGACAACTGAGCAGTCACTGTGTGTCAGGTACTCTAAGTGTATCAAATGTTTAATCCTTATCCAACTCTGAGTGACACATGCTCTTTTCTATACTTTACTGACGAGCAACTGAGACAAGCAGGCTAAGCAATTTGTTCAGAGGCCATGGGCCAACTATACGACTCCAGAGTCATTACCACAGTGCTTACATGGGTAGTCAAATTCCCTACACAGGGAATTTTCATTTTAAGAGATTTAGTTCAAAAATATCTCATGGGACATAGCCTGAGAAATTTCATTCAGAGAAACTCAGGAACTGAACCTGAACTTCTGTTTAGGAAAGGCCTTCCTAATGTTTCTGGAGCAGAAACCCTTGGGAAGTTAACCCCCACAATCTAATTTAGGGTTTGCCCAACTCAGAGCTACGGGAGAGGAATCAGGAATGCAGAGTGAAGCAATGAAAAGCACCATCTCCTTCTTCATGTGGTCTTTGAAGTTTCTCCTTTGTGGCCCTTGGTGTGTCATTGAATTTGGTCAGATGTCCCTGTACACTCCTCAACCTTGAATAATCACTATTCTACCCTTAACTTCTATGCTATCAACTCTGTTAGATCATAGAATGTAATTAGGATAGCTGTTATGAAAAACAAGAGGGGGTTTCTTCAAATAATTAAAAATAGGACTACCTATTCACAAATCCCACTACTGGCTACATATCCAAAGAAAATGAAATCAGTTCCTCAGAGAGACCTGTCCATTAACACCCAGAAGTGGTGAATGAATTTTCCAAAATCTCATAGTTCAGTGTGGGCAAAACATTAAAATTTTACCCATAGCTATTTCATTATCTCTAGATTTATATCTTACTGAGAAGTCTAAGTTCTTTTTCCCATCATACATATTCTTTTTTGATAGGTATCTTTTTTTTTTTCTTTTGGGCATGACTGCTCAATTGTCCCCAGTGGCTAGCACTTCTATGGCTGTTAGTAACAAAGTATGAATTGAAAAAGTAGAACTGATTTTGGATTAAACATTAAAAAGTAATAGAATTGGTCTAAAGCTTCATGGTATCACAAGTACAAATCTATATGACTTATAAAAATAGAGGTCATATTTCCCATCACACTAAAGTGGTCTTTGAAACACCACTATAAACATACTAGTGTTATGTGAATGTGCTTCCTTTTACAATTTACTTTAGAAGAGCTTCTCAGTTAATTTAGCATTTTAAAATCTACCAATCTACC
>RJWT010043299.1:0-11982 GCA_004365215.1 Cuniculus paca | reverse complement strand
AGACTTGTGATGGGATCGCGCTACGGGGAGTTTCACTGGACAAGCAGGACAGATGATGGGGACCCACATGATTGGCAAGGGGAAATCTGACGTACAAAGTGATGCTAATCCAGGGGGATGGAGTGAGGCTGGAAAGCCGAGAGGCTGAAGGCCAAATTCAGTCAAGAAGCATCTGTCACCATCTGGTCCCAAAGCAACTGGAAGAGGCCCACGGATTTTTTGACATCATTATAATTTTAACTGTACGTATTTATGGAGTATAGTATGATAACTGGATCTGTGCAAAGAAAGTATGGTTGATCAGATAATGGGAGTGTTGCCATCACCTTAAACATGTTTAAAAGTTTTTGCTAATGTGTGATATCCGTATATATTTTTAGGATATAAAGTGATATTTCAATACATGCATACAATATGCAATGATCAGGTCAGGGTAATTAGCATCTCTGTCTCCTCATCATGTCTTTATGTGGGGAGTGACCAAGCTCCTGTTTTCTAGGAAAACTGAATAATGAAGGTGGCATGCACATTCCTTCTCATCGCCAAATGACAGTCCTGTTCCCTTTATCTCATCCCTAATCATTTCAAGAAGATGTGCTTCTTGTTCTTACTGACTTATTATTAGCTTTGTAAATCCCATGGTCAGAATTTTTTTCTCCTTCACTTTAAAATTCCTTTGTATGGCTGTAAAAATAATTCTGATTTTTTTACAGAAAATTTGAAAAATCGAAGAAACAGTTGTCCCTTCATATTAAAAATACTTTTCCTTGACAGATATTCCTACGTTCACTGCCACCTTCCTGCCTGGCCCTAAAGTATGGGGTCAAGAATCATGTTGAAAGAATCCATAAAAAATTTAGACTAAAATAAATAATATTTTTCTTTCTTTCAAGGAGAAGCCAATCTAACCAAGACAAGAAAATGAAATGCCACAAGAGAAGTAAAATAAACACATTTGACTACAGCTCTGTGATGAAAGATAATACAAAGCAAAATTAGAATGCAAAAATAAAATAGGGAGACTTTGTGTAACACATTTTTAAGAGGGGGGTTAATATTCTTATGTAACGTTTCAACTACTGATGCAAATAACAAGTATATTTCAGTAGAAAAAATTGGCAAGACAATATAGCATGTAAATTCAGAAAGATTCAGATGTTCAATGAAAACTATAAAAGATTCCCAGTTGCATTAATAATTCTTAGATGTAAATTGAAATAACTGTAAGACACCATTTCCCAATAATAAATCAGCAAAAAAAAAAATTAAACTCTAAGGGAATCATGCTTAATGAGGAGTTGTTAGTGCAAATAGGTCAAATTTCTTAAGATCCATGGATAGTTTCTTATAAATCTAAAAACATAGATAAATTTTCACTCAGCAATCACACTCTAGATATGTGACCTACAGAAACACAGTCATGAGAATAAAAATATTTACCTGGCATTACTGAAGTCATCAATCAATTAGTCAGTCAATTGGATAAGCAAGGTGTCATCACCAGGAAAGAAACAATCAAATGTTTTACATCCCTTTAAGAAAATACTAAATAGGCACTCGCCTAAAAAAATGTGTACGTTTAATAACTGAACTGCAGCTCTATAAATGCTGTGGATGCACTGTTTTCATTTGAAAACTAAACTGGTTAGTTAGGTAGCTAGTCTCTTTGAACACTGGAATTTGTGGAAATGAACATCGGTAGGTTGTGAATAGCGACCACTTCCAGGTACACAAGGCGAAGATGAACGAGAACGAAGAGGCTGCATATAACCAGTTCTCTCTGCCTTTCCCCCTCTTTCAGAATATTTATTTATACCTCTGTATATTTAAACTTTACCGTACATATCTTAATCTTCCGCACTTAGCATGCTGCATCGTAGATGCCGGTCAAAGACAAGCACTTTCAAAACCTTCATGAACGCTTAACGATCTACCAAACTCAACCGCCTGAGTGCGAAGGACACCCAGCAGTCACTTCTGCTGGGTTGTAAGTGACATTTCCTGGCTAGTGATTAACAGCACCCCCCTTGGCTAACAAAGTGTTCCAACTGGGACGACCACAGCTCCCCTGGTTGGCCAAAGCTCTAAACTAAAACCTCAATTTCACCATCTTGGAAATAGGAGAAGAGGAAACACCTTACAGGGCTGTTCCCAGTATTCATGGATTGATTCAATCTATGCAGAAGACTTGAAAGTAGGAGACACATGATATTGTAGACGTGCTGGCTGGTATTCTACTTTCCAGATTTTCTATAATAAACACAAAGTGTCATGGGCCACATAAAGATGTCCTGCCAGCAATGGGGAGCGAATACAGCGGGGGTCCTGGCAGATTAGGAAGGTGCTAAGCACTGCTACGGCCCAGGGACAGCACCCTGACGAGGACTGTGTGTGATCAGGACTTACGTGTTTGGTGATATGGGGGAAACCTACTGCACTGATAGTCGTATAAAAGGATAACGCATATGGTTACACACGGCTCATAATAACTGATAATAGTAATGAAGGACTATTTTACCGGTTTATGTATTCATTATACTTTTATCTTTATTTCACAGTGTACTCTTTCTACTAAAAATAAAAGTTTAGAGCTGGACATGGAGGCGCATGCCTGTAGTCCTAGCACTTGGGAGTCTGAAACAGGAGGATCGCTGCAAGTTCAGGGCCAGCCTGAACTACATGGCGAGACTGTCTCACAGAAATCAAAAAAATTAAATATAAATTTAAATTTTAAAAAGTTTACTATAAAACAGGAGGCTGTTTTGCCACATCTCTTCACTGTGTGGAGCCACGTCCAGCAACTGACCCACAGCACCTAGGTTGACATAGGAGCAGGCCGTGACGTCCCCACACGGCGAAGTCGCCTTTCCACAGCACGCCCTCCGCACTGAGCAACACGCAGGTCCTGGCATACTGCAGCGATAAAAGAGTATTTAGACAAAGCCACAGCTCCCTGTGATTTCTACCTCATCTCTAAACCAACCGCCTCCTCGGTGCCCTGCTCATGGTCCAGAGGAAACCATTTCTCCAACATCATGCCAGCCTCTGATATTTTTCCACTGAGACGTCCCACTTCTTTCTCTACCTCCATGACCACCCCATGTTTTCCTGGTAAATTTTAATCATCAGCTCTCAAATGAAAAATGCCCCAACATTTAGCATTTGCCAATTCCATAGCTAAACTATCCCAACCATGGATAGCGCCAGCCCCAGCCTGAAGCCCGGTGTGTAGCACTGGGTGGAAAGGAGGCAGTCACCATCCCACTGTCCAGAGGCCGGGGTACCGGCGACAGCCAAGCTCAGCTGATAATAATCCAAAAGCCATGAATTAAGTATTCACCACTTTCGTTTTTAATATAACTGATATAGTGGGAGTTTACATCATTTGATTTTCAATAATAATGAAAACAGCTCATATAACTTCTAGAAATTTACCAACCTGCTTTCTTGGCAGGAGCAAACTCTTGGGTGCCAGCCACCTCTCTCCCTCAAGAGTTCTCCATTCTTGTCCCCCCCTCCACGGTCCCTTGGACCTCCCTTCTTTTCCCACCCACCCCTGGTCACCTGCCTTCCAGGCCTTCTTGCAGGGTACAGTATTCTATATCCCCTTTCCTCATCCATTCTGCTAGCGTGTTTGGAGAGCACCACACTTTTAGCACCTGGGAGTGCATAACTTATTTTACTTTATTTTATTTTATTTTTTGATACCCAAAATTGAACTCACAACCTCATGCTTTCCAGGCAGGCGCTATGCCACTGAGCTATATCCCCGGCCCCAATGTGCATATTTTAGTCCATATACTTAGTGCATATTCCTCCCCACTGGTTATTTTGTATGTCATTCTCTTTCATCTCCACATTAGATTATATTTGTTTTTACTAGTAAAAATCAGCTGAGGAAGGGGTGGGGCGTGGTCCACATCCAAGACAGTCACTCATCTCCAAGGGCGACATCACTTGAGAAACCACTACTTTGTGCACTGCAAATTTCAGCCCAGAGAATGTCTGCCACATACCAAGTGCTCAGTAAGGACTTACACACTGAAGAGATGTGATTTAAAAAAAAAAAAAAAACTAAAACTCTATTAACTAATTGAGTCATCAGTGAAAACTATAGATGTTTTGTCAAGGTGGGGATAGTAACACACTTGCACACATCCCAAGACCCTTCTGTGTTCAGATGTTCTGGGACTCTCCTCTCCCCTGCAGACACCAAAGCTTCAGTAGGCACCAACTAACTATCCTAAAATTTCACTCAATGCTGACACCATCCACCTGGAGAGAGAGTCCCAGCCCACACCTCCAGTGCCCAGTCCCGCAACCCTGCCCCTGCACCATCCAAAACTTGTTGGCTACCCCCACCTTTCTGTTTGCCTTGCCTACAAACTGGAGATTTCCATGACCCCACTTTGTGATCCAATTAACTTGCTAGAGTGGCTCATAGAACTCAGTTCATTAGATTGATAAAGGATCCAGATGGACAGGCAGAGGAAGATGCGCATGGGGAGAGGTACACAAAGGGCACACAGTATCCACACCCTCCAGTACACCACTCTCCTCAGCCCTCCATGTCCCATCGGCCGGAAACTCTTTGAATTGACAGCTCGGGGATTCCACAGAGGCCACATCAAGTAGAAATGACTGATTATTAATTCCATCTCCAGGTCCTGCCCCCTTCCTGAAGGACCACAGTAAGTCTTCTGATCATGGCATGGTCTTTCTGGTGACCACAAACCCCAAAGAATCCCCTGGTGAGAACACAAGACACCCGTGCCACACAGGAAATTCCAACAGATTAGGAGATCTATGTCAGAAACGGGGGCGGGGACCAAATACACATTTATTATAAAAATCACAATTCCATAATAGTTTTCTTGCTTCAGAGAAGTTTGTGATTTCTTACAGTATGCGTCAATAGCTACACTAACATGTAATAAGAAAAGAACAGATGAACATATCAGGGTATCACTGCTCCTAAAGAAAATGAAATCAATCTCTTCTGTCAGGGCTGCAACACACAAGCACAGTCCATTAAGAGGATAACGTCATTGAAGGATTTGCTGTGAAAGTGAGTATTTGGAGGTACCTACTGTCACATTCTTAGAGACCTTCAAGATGTTCAAACACACACACACACACACACACACACACACACATACACACACATATATAAATAGGTATGACCGGATCATACACTTCCTGCTGGCCATTTTTAAACTCCAAGTGTGACGAATGATCTCCATTAGAAACAACAGTATTAAGAGAGCAAATTGGTTTTCTTCTACTTATTTTGAAACAACACAATTACTTCTCTCTCATGGATCTCAAGAAAAAGGGGGGAAAGAAAGGTAAACAGAGCACAAGAATGTAATAGCCTTGATGTTCTCATGGAAATTCTGGTTTCCACCGAAACAGTAAGAACAAGAATTAGTGCCAAAGTGTATAAACCTACCTTTTAGGATCAAAGTTGATGAAACACATTCTTTCTGAAACCAGAGGAGAAACTTCAGATCATCATTGTTCAAACCCATTTGCATCCCCTGGGCACCGCGCTAGTCACAGAAGAGATTTTCGCCAGGCCTCTGAAATCTCATCATGAGGTTAACCCATCAGCCACTTTCCACAGGGGGAGGGGAGGGGCATCGCTTTTTAAGTGGCACCGATATTTATCCAGAGAGAGAAGCAGATTTTTCAGACAGTCTATTTAGCAAAATAGAAAGATAAATAAAATGGCTCAAAATTTAGCTCCACTTAGCCTAACCTAAGCCTTCTGCTAATTCTCAGTCAGAAATAAACAGCATTGACAAAGACATTAAAGATGGAAACAATAAAAATAGTCAGGAAGGGCAGAAAAAAGATATTCCATCTCAGTTTGCAAAAAAAAGGTATTAAAAAAGCAATGGTACAAAAATAGACCTGAACAATTTGTTTCAAAAGCAAGAGGGGGTAAGAACTCCCAGACTTCCTAAGCGGGTGTATTAGGGGTTTCATTGATTAGTTGATAGGTTTGCTGGTGAATGATTAGGCGATTAGTCAGGAAGGTCTGAATTAGTTACTGGAGTTCTGCCTCCTGTGAATCAAATACGGAGCGGAGTCTCCCCTCTCCCACCCCCTGTGACAGATGATATCTGTTTTCTCCTGTGAGTTTGAATTTAAGAGGCACTGGAGCTCAGCAACAGTATATTCTAGCTCAAATGAGCTGAAAATTGCATTCGATTTGAATTTCAAAAATAGAGGGGAGGAAGGGAGAAGGAAAAAAAACCCTCCGCACCCATCAAGTCTGCACACTTCTCAGCTACTTCCTGCTGCTTAGTCGCATTCCGCCAGGCTGAGGACCTGAAACGCAGGATGTGTTGCAGGGGAAAGAGCATCGCTGGATGCCTGCCCAGTCTGAGTTTAAAAATAAACTTTTAATAGTCAGGATCAAAGCAAACCTCACTTTTACGCACATGCATAATGCAGGATGCGACCCACCAAACAGATAGATTTATCTGTGCCGAACTCAGATTGGACTGCTTTCTTTTTTTCCCCTATGTACTGCAGAGGTACTAAAGGTGAAGGTGTTTTCCCTGGGAAGCTCTAGAAAAGTCAATTCATTTCTAAATTAATATTAATTCCTTTTCAGCTCACTTAAGCCCCCCATGCCTTGTTGCTGGCACCCTCCCCTCACCTGTCTTTCCTTCCAAAGCAGATACATATTCTTGAGAAGTTGAGTGAGGGAGCCATTGATTTTTCAAATCAAATCATATTTTAAATGCTCCAAGAGAGTTGGTTATTTAAAGGAAACTTGTGATAAATTATTTGAGGAAGCCAAGCTATTTTTAGTGTGCAAATAACTGCCCCTCTGCAATGGCCCAGCGAGCAGGAATCCCAAGCAGAGCCAGGTTTTCCCAAAGCAGGGCACACCTGTCCTTCTTAAGCAGTAGGTGGTGGTAGTAAGTACCACCACCATTTACAACCAAACCCGACGCTATGCAAAAACAACAAATGCTATGCCAGAATCCTAACTGAGTATTTGGGGCCAGAACTCCATTTTTTTTTAATAGCTTCAGCTGAAGAAGCAGAGAGAGCACTATATGCATTTGGATCTGCTCAAACATAACACAGCTCCCACCGCCTAAGTGACTCTGGATTGCGAATGAAGCAATCTGGATGTTGCGAGAAAGATGATTTCACCTCTCCTGTGCCATTTGCCACACTGAAGCAGGAGTCAACAGATTGTTCTTCGGAAATGTGACTCACCCAGAGAGCACGTGGAAAATATCATCGAGTGGGGACTATTGGGGTCCTCTCTGCGGCAGGCGCTTGGGTCACAATGAGTCAGTCAAGGATCCTAAACTTTCCACCAGAAGTCTCATGAAATCCAAGTTGGGGAACCGGGGTCTAGAGGACCAACTGAGGAATGGGTCATAATCCAGGAAAGGAGGCATTATACGACAGTCCTTCAAAAACGAGTCAAGGAGACTCAACCTTTAGAAATTCTTGGAAAGAACTGGGCATTCAGTTGGTAACTAACAATGTTGCAAGAATGCTTAGAAAGTCCGCAGAAGCCAGAATCAGGAGAGCACTTTCTCTCTGAGGCACAGCACAAGATGCAGAGGAAAGTGATATTTTACTTCTTGCTCATCACCAAAAAGTCAGAAGTAAGTAAGTCTGAGCCTGCCCACCAAAGTTTATTATCAATATAGCAAATCAATAGAAACGAACAAAACCTTTCCAAAGGACCCACCTGGTCACTGCAACACAAACTCAGTAAAGCCCAGTCTGTCAGGATAGCTCACAAAATACAACACTTTGGAGGACCAAAATGACATTTTTACCTTTTAAAAGACAGAACAAGGGAGACATCAGAACACGTTCTTTTTCTTTACTAATGAAAGAGTTGCCAAGGTAACAGTGACAGAGAATAGAGATGGCATTTAACCGTCTGATGGCCATCACAAGACACGATGCCAGATGGGTTTGTAAAGAACACTACTGTTTCCTAATCGTATAGAGAACAGCTTACCTTTCAAGCTGCGACAGTGTTAGCCGAGGACTTTTTCCTTACATCTTCATAGTTTAATATTGCTCATTGATGAACCAGTCAGTTGTCTGCTCTATTCATTTATGCGATGTGAGCAAGGATCCAACCCCGAAAAGGAGAAAAGAGGGAAAAAAAAAAAGCGAGGTCAATTTTTTCAGCCAGTGCATTTAATAAAATCTCCCAGCAATAGAGTTGAGCACATATTAAGAGCTACAACTTAGTGGACTGGGACTTCAGTGAGTCTCTGATTTCCCTATATATATACACCCACTCCAACGAAGGTACAGTCCTCAGTTTTATTTTAAGTTTTCTTCCCTCTCAGCTTGATCCGATTTATTAATCTTCCGCTTCTCTCTTATTTATAGCGAATGCTCTCAAAGTGTTTCCCATTGTAACACCCATTTATAACTTCCAGAGTAAAAAGAGTCTTCCAAGACCAATGGACTTCCTACTTATTTCACATCAGTCTCAAGATATATTTATCCCTCCAAATGCGAAGTTTGTTTCCTATTTCTCCAGTCCTTAAAGAAAAGAAAAAGACAAATGGCAATGGGCAGAAAAGCACGAGCTTGCTAATTGGAAAGACTAAAAGACTCTGCTTCTAATAACTGCTTCATGGGTTTTAACCAAACATGCATACCTTTTAGGTAGAATGTCTGCTACCAAAGGAAGATACTGTGATTAGCCTCATGAAATTGCCAATATTTTACCAATTTCGATCTATGAAAATGGCAATTCCATATGATTTATCTGGATGCTTCCTAAACTTTACCCTGATGTAAAGGTGCTGTTGAGAGCAGCCAGGTGACCTTCCGGCTCCCTAAGGGAATTGAATGCCAAATTTACAGCTGGGGGGGGCAGTGCATTGTGACTAACAGCTCCCTGGAAGGCCCCTTACAATTCATATGGTGAATGATCTGCTGAGATTCACTATCTGAAAAATGTGGGGGCTTGAACTAGCCAGGTGGCTCCAGGCCACTTTCCATCACTCCTGAGGATATGGATACGGCCTGGCAGGCTGCGGGGTGGGGGGTGGGGGGGTAGTCAACGATGCCTGTGTGGTCGCTAGAAAGCGCCCAGTAGGAGCATCTACATCCACTCACCAGGGTACCTTCAAGCCATAGCTTCCCCTCTCTGCTTCCGAGAGGAGAGTTAAAAGCAAAATGCTTGATAACCAATCAAGATCAAAGTTTCGGCTCCAATTTTCTCTTAACACCCAAATGCTACCAAAAGTAAGGGAAATCATGTTTCGATCACTTGTTTTAATGCTAAAGAGAAACTATTTGGGTCCTAGAAAACAAGGGGATGGTTCAGAAGCAAATTCTTCCATAGAATGAGAGCTGAAGACCAACTAAGCCCAGAGACCAGAGAGGAGGCTTCTAGAGTCCACTGGGTATAACAGGCTCTGGAATCAGAGAAAGGAGCGCGTTTTGCAGGTAAGGACAAGAGGTTGTTTCTGGAATTCCCTTGAGTGAGTAGGATGAGTGGGGTGGAAGAACCCAGTCCTACTTATTTTCTCGGGCTGTGACACAGGGGATGGTCGGTCAGAAAGCTACAAGCTGTATGAGCCTAAAGAAGCATTAGGAGAGAACCCACTCAATTGGCATTCCATGGTTAGAGACCTGGGGGAACCAAGTTAGGTTGTCACTTCTTCATATTTATAAGAAGGCTTAGGATTTGGGGTGTCCAGAGGATATGAGTCAACACAAGCCTTGCGGGTATGGATTTCCACAGTGATGTTACTGTCAGATCATGATGCCAACGCCCATGACTAATGTGACCACAGATGTCAAGATCGAAAGGTGCCACATAACACTGAAAACGCATCAACCACCAAACTCTATCCCTGAAATTGAAGAATATACAAAATCACATGGGTATTACAATGATGACACTTGGAACCACACATGCCAGCTCTCTGAGCACAGGTGGTTAACTTGGGAGAGTCAGGGTCCATGGGTGGGGGAAGACACTAGCTAGGGCATCGGAAGAGGGTGTGAAATTAGTTCCACACTGTAGTACGCAGTTCCCCAGGTTAATCCCCAGGTTAAGTAGAGACAACTAACCTAACTGGAAGGTTTCTTATTCAACACTGTGGACCCTTTACTGAAGGGAGAGGGGGACACTCAGTAAATAGCCTTTGGGAGTCAATTACAGTGTGGTCTAGAAAGTTTTTGTGGGTAAACTGGAAAACTCATTCCCATTTATCTATTTTTCCCTTGAATGCAAAGATTCTGAATTCTGAACAATCAACTGTAAAATGGAGACTGGGTCCTAACTGTTTTATAAACAGGGAATTACCTAGACCAATGATGGTGACTCTTTCAGAGACGAGCACCCAAACTGCAACCCAAAACTCACATCATTGTTGCAAAGTGCCAATGCTGCAATTAAACCTGAATGCTGAGGTTTTAGTTTAAGAAAAAACAAACAATAACTTGTACATTAACATCATTTGTCTTAAAAGAAAAACAAATAACATGCATGCCATAGGTTCACCACCCCTGGACCTAGACCCTATTAATTACTGAACCTTATAAGAAGGCTTAGGATTTGGGGTGTCCAGAAGGATATGGGTCAACACAAGTCTTGCAGGTGTGGATTTCCACGGTGATGTTACTGTCAGATCATGATGCCAATGACAACAAAGACATTAATTCCAAGACTAAGAACTGTCAGGTGCAGTCACCTGATATTGCTTTGCACAACTCAGGGGGCACCTTCTACACAGATCTCAATGGGGATGGGCTGTACGCAAACATTGAGAGGTAAGATGGTGGGGAAAGAAGTATCTAGATTCCCTTCCTTATTACACAGAATATTTCTACAATAGATGACAATAACTCCAGTGTCTCTTCACCCAGAAGGGTCTCTTCTTAGCTGATGCTAAGGTGACAGGACTCATGCGTACCCCACACCATCCTCTATCACCACCACTGTCACTCTCCGCATTATTTCAGACATCTCAGGAGAGTTAGCTCTCTGGCTCCAGAGGGAGAAAGGTCTGTCCTCATCCCGAGTTGGTATGACTGGACTTTCCAATAAAGGAAGAAGCCACTTAGCACAGGAAGCACAGCGGCGTTACAGGGGAACTCAACTGTGAGCAACACAGCAGACCTCAGGGAAAGGCACATTTTTAATTCCAAAATCTTAGGAGTGTATTTTACTGGGAGGAGTTACCTGTAAATCTCCTTACACACAGGTACAAAAGCCTGAGGGGCATACACTAGCAAAAAGTAAACATGAAGATTTAAAAAGGAGAAACAAAATAATTCCTTGGATCTTTCTAAAGATAACCTTAGTATACAGTCAGGTCATAAAAGACAAACAGAACTCCTTCACCTCCCCGGATTCCCTTTTGTGTTGGTCTAAGTTGGTTTGATGATCTGAAGATTCTGAGGGGCAGTGAGTTTTGAGAAGGGCAATCAGAAAAGCTTATTCTGGGCCAGCATAGTTTATACAAATGACCTCCCTGAGGTGGCTGGGAAGATTTGGAGCAAACACAACTCCAGCCCAATCCCCAAGCTCGCCCTGATTAGGGAGGAAGCAGAGTGATATAATCTACACGACGCCCCTAGAAAGGAAGAGTGGGCCGGAGAGTGTGACAGCTTGAGTGGACAGTAATCCATCCATTCAGATAGAGCTTTGTCAGTGATGAATACACAATGTCAGAATTCCAGATTTAGCTCTCCCAATATTTGCCACTTCCCAAATTCAATAATATTGGGCTACTTTCTGTTGCAATTAGCGAATCTCACAGAAAGCCTTCTTGGGAGGACGGAACATTCTGAAAATGAGTGTTTTGTTTATTAAGTCAACTGGGATTCTCGATGTTAATACTTGGCCAATTGTTCTCCGTCCACTTTAGCCCTGGGAATGTGGGACGTTAGGAAGGGAAAGGAAAGGAGACAAGAGGTTAGGGAGAAAAAAGTAAGTGAAAGATTAAGAGAAACAAT
>RJWT010043298.1:0-11990 GCA_004365215.1 Cuniculus paca | reverse complement strand
CTTTTTTTTTTTTTTTTTTGCGGCACCGGGGATTGAACTCACGACCTTGCGCTTGCTGGGCAGGCACTTAGACCGCTGAGCTAGATCCCCAGCCCTGGTGTTTTTGAGACAGGGTCTCACTATGCCATTCAGGCTGGCCTTGAGCTCACTTTGTAGCCCAGGCAGGTCTCGAGCTCACAACGATCTGCCTGTCTCAGCCTCCCTAGTGCTGGGATTACAGGCGTGAGCCACCACGCCCGGCTGATTGTCTAAATTCTTTATGTAACATTTTCCCTATTTATAAAAATACTGGTCACTTATCATGGGAAATTTAGAAAAATGAAAGAGTATAAGAAAGAACATAAGAAGAGTATAGGAAAGAGTATGATAAAGAGTGTAAGAAAGAAAGTGTAATTATATCTTCTACCCAGATATAATCACTATATATCCTTCAAGTGTTTTCCATAAGTTTATTTGTGTATGTTTTACAATATTGACAAAATATGCTGTGTACAGGTGTTTTAAATGTATTTATTTTTACTGAAGTAAGACAGTGTTTGTGCATATGGTTAATAAAAATGGCAAGTATAGAAGGGGTTTAGTCTTGTTGCTTCCTCATTCATCCCCAGTCTTGGTTCTCAGAGGCAGCTGCTTTTAGTGCTTCTTCTGGTATTTTCTTCTTGTGGTTATGTCAGTCTCTCTCTCCAGCTGACCTGAGTCTACCACCATTTCCTGCTTATCAACATCAGACATCCGCCAGACTTCCTGCTCTTATGATGAGGCTCCCTGTCACCTCCCCCCTGGTTATAATTCCTCTGTTGCTTACTTTTTTGCTGTAACTAATTTTTATCTTTTTCGTCTTGTTCTGTGAATGCTATACAGTTATATTGACTCTTTGTTTTCTACATGGACGAAATGGACACCTCCACATCTTTTTTTATCCTTCCTGCCTTCCCCAGACCAACTCTGCTAGCAGTACTTTGACTTTTTCAAAGTCAACAAGAAGAATTTCCATTTTATGTTAGGTTCATCTGGAAAGTAAAGCATCTGTAAACAGCGTTTTATATCATTGACTCTGTGTCTTCATGGTTCACAGGAGAGCCATGCAGTGCTCCAAGAACGCATGTACACCCTTGAGTGGTTTTGCCTGGGGTTTTATGTCAATTTTCTTCAACTTTATCAAATTCTCTATTTCACCCCAACTCTTGCATCCAATCAGGCATGTCAAGTTTTTTAGATTGTTGTTTCCCAGAGACTTTCCCTCCTCTAGTCTGTCTTAGTTACTTTTCTCTTATTGCTGGGGCAAAATACCAGACCTTCGAAACTAGAGAAAAAAAGGTTTATTTAGCTTACAGTTTTTGGAAGTTTCAGTCCATACTTAGCAGGCTCCAAGGCAGGGTGTATGCCAGTTACCTGCCCTTGGGCAGGTGCAGCACTCACACTGCCAATCCCGGTGCTAGACAGTGAACGAATCACAAATGCTACATTCATCCACCTCCATGACCACATGAGGGTTTGGGGGGACATTTAAAAAAAACACAACAAGGGCCCTTTGTTTGCTCCAATGTAGACTTCTTGCCCTGGGCTTGCTGCAGAGTACCTGCTGAGACTTGCTCTCACCCTTCTTTTAGATCCTCTTTTCATGGATTTCGTGTTTTCATTTTTCCCAGGTTTCTGTTCCATTGCAATGCATCAAGTAACTTCCAATAGCTTGGTAAATTTGTTGAGTCTTTGTATATTCTACCACAGCACTTGGTTGTTACTTTTCTTGGGTATAATTGTCGGTGCAGGGTAATTTACTCTCAGAGCATTGAAATCATTATCACCTTCATTGTTTATGAGAAGTTGGAGGTCAGCCTGATTCTGATTTTCATGTAGATGATCTATTTTTCTCTCACTGGAAGCTTTTAGGAGTTTATCTTCACCTTAGAATTCTGAAATTTTACAATGAAATGCCAAGTTTTCAGTCATTAAGCTGGTTATATATGAGTCCTTTTATTCTGCAGATTCATGTTCTTCTGTTCTTGAAAATTTTTCTTGTACTATTTCTTTGACAATTTTGCAGCATAATAGGGCCTTGGGAAAGATGTTTTCAACTATGGCTATTCAGTGAAATCTGCCACCCCACCTCCTTGCCTTAAACCTTCCTTTATCCACACCTTGCAATTTTGATTCCCAGCCTTCCTCTTATAACCAACAGATGTGCTATAGGTTGAGAGACAATTTACCTTGTTGACCACTTATCATTTCTGCACCAGATTTCCTAGTTTTCCACATCTTTTGACAATGCCACCCTCTCCTTTCTTAACTACTATTTAGTGGCATCTTAGAGAGAAGCACATATCACTGATATGACATTTCATATCTATAAACATTCTCTAATTTATTGAGATAAATGCAGCCCCCTTAATTGTGTGGTTCATTGAGGGTTTGTTTGTTTTTTTTGTCTTTGCTTTTTGTCTTGGGGATTGAACCAAGGGTCTTTACACTGAGCTACATCTTCAGCACTTCTTCCTTCCTTCCTTTCTTCCTGCCTGCCTGCCTTCCTTCCTTCCTTTCTTCTTTTTTATTTTGAGGTAGGGTCTTGCTAAATCACTGACCTACACAGGTTGGTCTTAGACTTGCACTCCTCTAATTTCAGCCTCCCAGAGTGCTAGGATTATAGACATGTGCCACCACACCTGGCTAGTTCATGAGTTTTTAAAAAATGCATTACAGTCAGGATAAGCAACTGTTTTATCACCCCCAGAATTTCCTTTATACCCCTTCCCATTCAATTCTTGCATCTCTTTCTTCTTTAGCTCCATGTAACAATTATTTTTGTTCTAGGGTTTTATATAAATAGAACATAGAGTATGCACACTTTTATGTATGGCTTCTTCTCAGTGTAATGTTTTTGAGATTCTTCTCCTCCATTGTTGCATTGTTCAATTTATTGCTGAGTAATAAATCCATTATTTTTTTTGCGGCACCAGGGATTGAACTCACGACCTTGCGCTTACGGGGCAGGTGCTTAGAGCGCTGAGCTAGATCCCCAGCCCTGTTTTTGAGACAGGGTCTCACTATGCCGTTCAGGCTGGCCTTGGGCTCACTTTGTAGCCCAGGCTGGTCTCGAACTCACAACGATCCACCTGTCTCAGCCTCCCAAGTGCTGGGATTACAGGCGTGAGCCACCATGCCCGGCAATAAATCCATTATATGTAGGCTGTGTTTGTAATTTGTTTATTCATTCACCTATTGGTAATCATTTGGGTAGTTGACAGTTTTTGGGTTATTATGAATAGAGCTATGAAAACTCTTCATATTCTGTGGAACTGTATTTTTATTTCTGTTAGTTAAATACTTAGGAGTGGGATAAATGGGCTTTGTGGTAGGAGTGTATTTAACTTTATGATAACCTGCCAAAATATTCCCCAAAGTTACTGGACTATTTTAAACTCCCATCTGCAATAAATGAGACTTCCATTTGCTCTACATCTTTGCAGTACTGGGATGGCTCATCTTTTTCACTTCACATAGTCTAGTGAGTGTATAATGGTATCTTACTGGTTCAATTTGCATTTTTGTGATGATTATTTGTCTAATCATTCCTGGGACAAAATACCCAACACCCACAAGTTAAGGGAGGAAAGGTTTATTTTGGCTCACAGTTTGTAGAGGTTTCAGTCCATAGTTGACTGACTCCAAGGCAAGGCAGCATGGTGGAGGACAGTCAATGGCAAGGCAGGCAGGAGGCAGCCAGAAGCAAACTTCTTGTCTTAGTTATCTCACATTGCTGAGACAACATATCCAACACCCAAAGTTAAAGGAGGTAAGGTTTATTTAGTTCACAGTTTGTAGAGGTTTCAGTCCATAAGCAGCTGGCTCCAAGGCAGAGTGGCACATGGCAGAGGGGCAACAATTCATGGTGGTGAAAGACAGCAACAAGAGAAAGAGCAAGACAAGCCTCTTTCTTTCTCTTATATTGTATCCAGTCTACTGGGATTAGGGCGCTGTCAATCCAGTCAGTGGAAAGATCCAGCAATCACCCACCTTAATCTCAGCATTGCTCTACAAATCAATCACACGCTCTCAGCACCTCTGAAGAAAAAATCCTACGACTACATGAAGCTTTGGGGGGATATCTAAACATAAACCATAATACCTCTGTATTAGTCAGGGTTTTACTAGAGAAAACAGATATAACATGAGATATACAAATGTATAAGAAATTACAAGGTTGGCTTACTATGGTCAGCCACAGAGTCAGATGAGGAAGCCTGCAGAGGGTGCCTGCATGCTAGAGGCCAAAGGATTCAATCCAAGGTCTGGAGTTCACCCCAGTGTCCTGTGCAAGTTCACACCAGCAGGCTGATGGGTCTGCAACAGAAAGCTAAAAAGTCTACACTGGAAGGCTGAAGAGTCTACACTAGAAAGCTGGCATCTACACTGGTAGCTAGGAGACTATGTCCAGGCCAAAGGTGAAGACTGGAGCACCTCCAAAGAATTGAATTCATTCGTCCTTCTTCTTTCCCTTTTATACCATCCAGGTGATGAGCTACCCTAGGGTGGGTCTTCTACATCCTAAGGTATAGAATTGCTAAGCCATTTTAGTTAATCTTCTAAATGTCTCAAATTGACACAATCTATCAACCACTACAACTTCCCTTTCCCTTTATTCCATTCAGACTGAAAGCCAATTGGTTGGTATGATCCACACCCAGGGAGGGCCTTTCCATTATCTACATGCAGAATTTTGTTAAACCAATCAGTGGACTAATTTAGTTATCACACACCATTAATCCATAAAAGGATGGCACAGCTTTCCATGTGGTTATTGCCCATGTACATATTTTAATAAACAAATCCTTGGCCCACTTTTTAATTGGGTTATCTTCTTACTCAGTTGTAAGATATTTTATAATTTGGAGTCAGGACTTTTGTCAGATAATCCCTTTGTATGTTTTTGATCCATGTGTTTCCCCCACTTAATATTGCACTATGAACAATTCTTCATGTAATAACTTTGAAAACATTTAATATTTATTAATGTCCTATCATATGGATATACCATTTATTTATTCTAAAGCCATCTTTCTGTTGGATATTAATGCTTCTAGTTCCATTTCTTTATTGCTCTAATAATAGTTCAATGCATATCTTCTCATAGAAATATGGTTTGTTGTTTAGAATACAGTCCTAGAAGCAAAGGAACAAGGTCAAAGAGCAAAACATTTTGGAATTTTTGATATGCGCTGCCAAATTCTCCCAAGAAGTTTATGTCTATTGAAAGTGCCTACAGTGGCAGGTGAAAACTTCCCTCTGTAGCACAATTGCCAACTATGGATTTCCTTAGTATTTTTTTAATGCTGATTTAATGGGTGGAAATGATAGTTGTTTTTAAACTGCATTTCGTAAATTATTAGTGCAGTTGGACATCCTTCCAAGTGTTTAGTAGTCATTTATTTTTCTTCTTTTATGAATTGTTTATTCTCAAATGAGTTTCTGAGACATGCCTCCCAGCTCACAAGGAAGTTGCAACAGGTGGAAGTATTTGGAATTGGAATCAGAGGATACAGAAACATGCTGGTTGCTGATGAGAGAGCCAGGGTGCTAGGGATACCCAGGACCCCTGCGTACTACTGTCTGTCTATGTACCCCCAACATTCCTTGTTTCTCCCAAGCCAAATATTTTGTGAGTGTTCCCATTTCTTTCTATAAATAGAAATCAAGGGAAAGGAAGGGGTCCAAAAAACTAGAAATGAAGCTTCCCCCCACCCCTTTTAATACTAGGGATCCAACGCGGCAGCTCTCTAGCATTGCGCTACATCCCCAGTCATTTTTAAAGGTATTTCATTTCCATATAGGCTCTTGTTAAGTTGCTCAGGCAAGATTTGAACTTGGAATTCTCCTATTTTAGGCAGAAGCTAGGCTTCTGACAGTTAAATTGCAACTTTGTTGTCTAATGGGGCACAGCAATGATAATGCAAGATCACTAGACATGACCAAAATGGTTTCTAGGCTATCAAGTTTTGATAGTAACCTCAACGAAAGAATTGTCAGACCCAAATAATAAGTTTGTCACTCAAAAGGAGGGAGAGATATGGTTCTCAGTAATCAAAATGAGTGCACAAATGCCACCAGACTTGGGCTGGGGGTATAGCTCAGTGGTAGAGTACTTGCATAACATGCACAAAGGTCTGGGTTCAATTCTGTTTTAGTTGCTTTCTTATTGCTGGGCTGCAATACCCAACACCCACAGCTCTCAGGAGAAAATGCTTATTTTGGTTCACAGTTTGTAGAGGTTTTGGTTTGTAGACAGTTGGCTCCAAAGCAGGGCAGCATGGGAGAGGGACATGGCAGAGGAGAAAACAGGTCATGACATGGCTGTCAGGAAACAGAGAGAGAAACCAAAGGAGGAGGAAGGGATATATACCCTTTCAGGCCACACCCTACCCCCAGTGACCCACCTCCTCCAACCAGGCTTCACCTCTGAAATCACAGTTAGCTATAAACTCATCAGTGGGTTAATCCACTGATGAGTATCGTGTCCACATGAGCCGATCACCTCCCAAAAACCTCACCTATGAGCACATAGGGAGGAGGCATCTAGATACACACCTTAATAAAACTATGCTGCAAAAAGAAAAAAACAAACAGAAACAAACAACAAACATACTCCAAACCAAACAAAAACAAAACAAAGAAAAACAAAAACAAAAACAAAGCCAAATTCCCTTAGGTCTGTGGATAAAAGTTGGTCTCAAGAATTGTAATCCTTGAGTTACACTGGATCTTGCCTTAAACTGATCATGCAGATGGTTCCCTAAATATTTTGAGCCCAGGAGTGCCTCACGTAATCTCACAGTAAGTCTTCCTACATAGAAGTCTCAGAGGTGTCTCTCATGAGATCAGGACTGATAGTCCCTTGCAGGTCTTTCAAAGAATCCCCTGTGCATGTACCACATGTGCCCACAAATGAGGAACATTTTTACAATATTTATGGGCTTCCCTAAAGTAATCCCATACAAAAACTTGAAAACAAGATCTCCCCAAGTATTTATGAGAACTCCCAAGGGAGTGTCCCTCAAGGGCTCACAGTTGGGAATTCCCCCAAAATTATGGGGGTCCCAGCTAATGTCTTAAACTGGCACTCCAACATGTTCTTGTGGTCGATACTGTATTTTTAGTAATTTCCAGGAAGAGATGGACTTGAAGTCACAAACATGATTTCCTCTTTCTGGTGTAGTCACTGCTCTTGCCAGAGACTCTCCAGGTTCTAGAACCTTCTACTAGATACCTGACTGGGGTCTGCCATCTCTTGCTCATCAAGCCTTCCTTAAGAATAGAGAATATACTTATTCTTTTTCATATCCCCCAATAATTATCTTACAGGGCCTAGCACATCATATAGTCTCTTATCTCAGGAATCTTACTGTCTGTTAAGGAAGGTAGACAAGGAAACAGACCATTAGAAGCAAGTGGAATAGAGTAGACTGAGATGTGTTGAGTATATTGATACGGTGAGCTTTGCTTCAAGGCCTAAAGGTCAGAAAGGATGGAGGTTGAGGCCTTTCTGACCAAAAAGCCACATGTCCAAACGATCAAGGAACATTAAGTCATGCAAAAAGACTAAGCAGAGTTCAGGGCTGGGGGTGTGAGGACAAGAAGATAGAGGAGTCAGCAGTTCGATAAATAGAGAATGACTGGCTGAGTGATCCTGTTCTTTGGCTGTTTTTGATCCTTATTAGACTGAATTTATTAGGTTGAACATCTCTAAATACCGCATCAAGTATGAATTTCCCATATCTTTTGTCTGAATTCCCAGCGTGCTCTGAAGCAAAGCCTGTCTGAAATATGACCACTTACGTTATGAGAATCTAGATGCATACCCTGCTTCCATGACCACCAGTACCCTTCACCTTTTGGATGATGATTCGCTCCACTTTGTTTTCTCCTGCACCACTGACTTGATTTGTGGTGATTAGTGGAGGGTAGTCCATTTATGTGAAACACCTGCTTCCCACCTTGCCCCCATGAATAGTCAGTTCTGGACCCTGTACAAGATGCTGGCAGGTGTCCTTCATGGCTGAGTGGGCTTCCAAAATTTTCTCTAGGAGTCAGATCCAAACTGGCACCATATGGGTGGCCACCTGTGTGACATTTTGCCAGCATTACATTGAACACATCTGCCAGCTTGTGAAAGAGGCCTGGGGAGGCCTAGAGACATCGGGGAGGATTGGCAGAAAACCTAGCCCAAGAAGAAGGCTAAGCCAGAAAGAACAGTTTCCACTTTGTGAGTCAGATTGTAATTTAATTGGCCACTTTTCACCTCTTCATGATACCATCAAATGTCAGTTCAGGAGATTATATTCTTGCATCACTCTCATTGACCCATTCTGAAGACAGTGGGCCAATGTGTCAAAGAGTGTTTTACCCCAATTCAGCTTTGGAACAGCAGCATTCCTATGTGCATTAGGCAAGGTTTTCCCAAGAAACAGAACCAGTTGGATCTATCCATTGATTGATGAGAAATGATAGGTAGACAGATTGATTGATTGATTGATTGATGAAGGGGGATTTATTGGGGAAACTGGCCTACACCATTATGGAAACTGAGAAGTCCTTGGCATGCTGTCTACAAGTTGGAGAACCAGAGAAGCTGGTAGTGTGGCTCAGTCTAAGTCTGAAGGCCTGGGAACCTTAGGGACCACTGGTGCAAGTCCCAGAGTCCAGAAGCCAGAGAACCTGGGTTTTGGTATCCATGGTATGAGAAGCAGAGTGTTCCCACTGTACGAGAAAGACAATGGATGTGCCTTTCCTCTGCCTTTTTGTCCTATCTGGGTCTTTAGCTGCTTGGGTGGTGCCTGTCCACACTGGATGAGGGTGGTTGGATTTTCTTTACTGAGCCACTGACTCAAATGCCAATTTCTTTAGGAAACACCCTGGCAAAACACCTAGGAATAATGCTTTATGAGCTATTTGAGTATTTCTTAATCTAACCAAGCTGAGACACAAAATTCACTATTACACCATAGTAGGTGAACTAGACAGGGTGAGCACTGTGATTATATTTCTGCTCAGTGTGCTGTATAGCCGAGCCATTCATCCCATACTTAGCCAGGTCATGCTATGTGCTTACTATCCAACATTGTTCTTTGGATCAGTGATAAGATTCACAGAACCACGAGTCAATACATTAGACAGGATGGGTCTACAAAACTCGAACCTGAAGACACTCCATTTAAAAACAATTCTTAATCTCATATGTGTGATTTTCACATATAGTTCTGCCATCTGTTTTGCATGTGTGATTTTGCCATTTTAGTTCCATGAATGCTCACTCCAAGCTATTAAGCCATCGATGTATAGCCTTCTTCATTATTTTGTTTGTTTATGAATTCGATCATTTAATGCTTTTTGATCATTGTCATACACTGTAATAGGCATAGGGGATACAAAACTGACTACAACAGCCTTGTCCTGGAGGAGCTGATAGGCAGGCAGGGGAGATAGGTATGTGCAGATAATATGCTGAAATACCTTATAAGAGGAGACACTTACCCCAAGCTTGGGGAAAAGAGGGATCAAAGAAAGTTCCTCAAGAAAGAAGCTTCCTTTAGTAGGGAGGATAAACGAAAGCTTTGCAGGCAAAGAGAGCAACATATTCAAAAGTTGCTAGTGAGAGGAAGAAGAATTACTGGAACACCGTGAGTGGTTTCTGTGTCTGCTACATAGATTTATGGGGGTGAAAGGGATCATAGGAGGGATTTGGACACCATCTGGAGGACAACAAGAGCTGCTAAAGAACTGGCCAGAGGAATTATGAGATCAAACCTGAAATTTCTGGAAGACAGGCTTGGCTACAATGTGGAAAACAGGCTGGGGTGGGGCTGGGACATGCAGTGAGTCCTGTTGGGCTGTGGCGGTGGGAACTAGGGGCAATTTGAGTGGCAGTGGAAAAGGAGGAAAAGGCTGGGATGAAAGACAAGAATAAAATTTGTGACTGATTGGATTTGGAAGGGAGGGGGTGAGGGGGAGAATGAGGCTAAATCTCAGCTTTGAGTAAATGGATGGATGGAGCAAGAGGTTTCATGAATAAGCCTACAGCCATCTGCCTCTCCAAGGACCCCTTCCTTTTTCTGAAGCGCGTCCTGAAGCAAGACTGATGTTGCGTCTCCTTGGAAAGCCTGAAGGACGCAAAATGGCTGCAGTAACAGTGGGCACTGGATACTACACATCCTGGGATGCAGCACGAGGAGACCTGCCTGTGGACTGAAAAGAAGCATTTCTGAGCCAATTGGCCATACAGGGTCTCTGGACCCTGATTCTATCTGAGAAGGGGGATTGTGGACTACACCCTCTCACATGGGATGGGAGGAGAAGGCCAGAGAAGTGGATAGATCTGACTGTAGTTAGCTGGAGATCTGAGTCCTAGCTTGGTCATGGAGGGAGCTGATGAGCTACTTAAAAGGGATCATATGCATAGATTATACCAACACAGGCTCTGCTTTCTCTGAAAAGCAATTTCAAAGCCACTTCATTCTCCACCTGCATTTGGCTAATAGCCTGATTACAGCCACACTAATAACCTTCAAACACTCTCAGGAGCAGCTTTGACTCTGAAAGATGCTGCCTCCCTTCCTTCTTGCCCTATTTCATGCTTCTCTGGGACAGCAATGACAACAGCTGTGCATTCCTCCCAGGGCCTGAGTTACTTGGAGAGGCAGATGGCTGTAGGCTCATTCCTGAAGTACACTTCTGGGGACCATCAGCCCCAGCTCCCAGTCTGACATCCCACACAGGGCTACAGGTCAGAGCATAAATAATTCCCCATGAATATGGATGTGGAGGATGGAGGCTGATTGCTTCTGTCCTGCAGGGCAAAACTGACACCCTGGGTGGGGATGATATTTTTGCTGAAATACAAGGTCGTGGGGGAAGGGTGGTCTTTTAAATCACAGGCCTGACATCTTAAGATTTAGGATACTGGCCACTTGGAGAGGTGTTACTACCAGGAGAGGCAGCACAGAGAATTTGTGTGTGTTGTGTAGTCCTTCAATTCTTGTTCTCACCATGACAACATCCAGTTATAAAGCTGGATGGCCAGGGTGCTGCAGGAGGATTTTTGCAGTGACAAAGAGTTTGGGGAAATGAACATGAAAGTGTCTTTAAAGTCTGAGGGGCTCATCCTAGCTCATCCCTTGGCTCCTCCAAGGATTATGCTTTGTCTCATTGTCCACATCCCATCCCATCTCCATGTTTCAGTTTTTGCTCCACCCACGTTTTCTTTGAACCCATTCCTGATGGCTCCAGCTCACATTAATGTGGCTTTTATTGCGTGAAGAGCTCAGGTACTGCCATGACCTGCAGATGGGAATTGTATTATGTACTGACTTGTAATTCTGTCTGGGTCTCACCTACCCAATGAGCTTGTGAATCAGATCAGATGCTCTTTAATGTCCATTGTAAGTTTCCTATGTCACTGGGTCAATGCTGCTAAACAGAATTCTAAGGGATGATTCTTCACAATGCTCAGTGAGGCTGGGCCTTTCACTGGGTATCATGAACCCAGGGGTGTGAAAATGCCTCATCCTGAGAAAGATGCCCCTGATGACTGGTGCGTAGGTTTTTCTTTAGTATCTCTGGGCAACAGAGCTGCAGCTTTCTCTTCCTGTTCTTTCATGGAAAGATCTACCAGGTGAGGGATGCATTATGAATTGGACTTGTTATTTGGATGCCTGGTTTTCTATATGGTAGAGTAGCCAGGGAAGAGTGCTGCACAGAGGCCTAATTTTGTTGGTATTTTGCTAAAGATAGTACATATGGCACATGATGGCAATAACTAGGGGCAATGATTACCCATTCAGTGATTACCCTAAACCATTGGAGGGTTTCTGCATGGTGATCATGGAAGACCTGGGCTTGTTCTTAGAGTTCTTTTCTTGGCCACATTAGGGCTATCTATTCTCCTGGACTCAGCCAGTGATCTGGGAGGTATGAGATATATATAGAGAGAGAGAGTGAAGGGG
>RJWT010043297.1:0-11984 GCA_004365215.1 Cuniculus paca | reverse complement strand
ACTCAGACCCAGAGGAGTAGATGTGGCTGTGATGAAAATTATTTTGGTGCTCAATACAGCAGAGTCAGCAGGATTTTATAACAGATTCAATAGATAGTTTAAAAAGGAATAAATAACAGTCATTGATTAAGAAAGCATTATCAAGTTCTAACAGCTTAATAACCATCTATAGGAAAAGAAGTTTAAAGCAACACACACACAAATTATATCTATATCTGTATCATCTATGTATAATATATGCTCCTTGGTTCACAAACATAATTCATTCCTTCATTCTCGTGAATTGAATTGATTTGTGAATTTTTATATATTTATATATATATATATATATATAAATGCCCGGTCTCATTCTAACTCTACTCACCAAAAAATGTCATATTTTGGCCTTTGTTATTTGGATCAAGATAGTATCAAAGCAGCAGTGAAATTAGTGGGCCACATAATCCCCAGCATCCACTATTAATATCTGGATTGTAATTGCAGGTTAGCTTCTGTTGTCTCTCTCCAGAAACATAAACAGGGAGAGAAGGCCAAATGCGCTCCTGAGTGTGAAGGAGAGAGCTGTTAGCCTCCCTACCGCCTGTGGCATCCTCTCTCCCAAAGCAACACAGGTCACAGAGATCTGCGTATCGTTTCTGCTGAACTTGGCAGGAAGCCCACAGATGCCAGAGTGCGTAGGGGCAGAAAGCAGCCCTGGAAAGATCAACAGATGGACGAGAACCTCACATGTTCCTTCTCCCTGCTTCCAGGGGCCTTGCAGGCCCTCAAGCCTGCTCCTAGGAAATTTGCTGGAATTGCTCATTTACATTTCAAAGTGAATGGAAGCCACCTGTGCCCTTCGCTGGAGCATGCCCATTAGGAGCTTCAGTGCTGACAATTGGACGAGCAGGCTTTGTCCCCTCCCTACCCATCAGGCAAGGACGCTGCTTGGTATACTCGGGGGAGCAGAGCACATTTTCCAGGGGTGATGGTGGGGGGACTTGGCGGTCAGGGCAAGTCTGGACTCCCCGTATCAGCCCTGCAGCAGCAGCAGCAGCAGCAGCAGCCTTTGCCTAACTCCATGTTCTGCAGAAAATCCGAGGCCACAGGCCCACAGCCATGCTGAATCAGAAGCAGGGAGCCTACTGTGAAGTTTCGCCTGAGCCTCCAGTTTTCCCTTTCTGTCCTCTGTCCACCCTGGCTCGCAGGGGCTTTCTGAAGACAAAGGAAATCATGTCATCTGTGAAATGCAAGCCTGTCCTGCACAACTCAATGAAAGATGCTGTGTATTATGGCCACGCTCTCTCTTTCCTCCGCTGAATTTAGAAACTGCCGATGACAGGACTTCCTATGTCTATTCACAGTGCTATCTCATTTTGCATAGGGAAGCAGAGCCCTGGGCATTTGCATTTCTCCTAGGGGCTCTACTCCCCTGGCCAGGAAATACATGAAGAAGGATCTTCACTGGCTCCGAGCCCCGGATGGGACCCCATTCATGCCTGCCACTCACAGCCAAGAAAGGCCCCCTCAAGAAGGCTGGGCACTCATAAAGAGCTCTGCCTGATTCAGGAAGACACGGCTTTTTGTTCAGCACCATGGGACCCTGTGTGACACCCCGCGGCCCAGGCAAGGGCCTGTCACAGCAGCCTTTCACAATTGAAAGAGAAAAGGAAAAAGAGCCTGCCTTTGAGCATCCGAGATGTGGGAGAGGCAGGAATCAAATCATGAATAAATAAATAAAAACACCAACAGCTGTGATATTTAAAACAGACAATCACTATAACAGCACATGACAGCCCCGCAGCCTGCAGAATCTGCTAATAAACTGTCTACTGTGACTGTTATTAGAGATAAACTTATGAGCCATGATTATTCAACCATTAAACCTACATGGAAATCAAAGTGAGGTCTGTATCAGATGATTTTTTTTTTTTTTGGTGCCATGAAACCTAGGAAAATTACTCATGGAGTCTGAATCCCTATGACTCTGTCCTCTACCAGATCGGTCCCTTGAAATTTTGGCAGTTTATACAGAGGCCCTTTTCTCTTTTTCCTTTAATTATAATCTGAGTTAGCTAATGTGTAGTTGTTTCATTTTGTTTTGTTTTGTTTTCAATAAGACACTGTGATAAGTACACCTCAATAGAGGAAGCCTCATTTGGTGTAGCAAGGGCATACCCAGGGGGAAAAAAACAAAAGCCAAAATTACTTTCCCTAGAGCCATGTTCCGACCAGAGGACCTGCAGCCCTGCTGAGTGGAGTGGACCAGGCTTCCCAAATGTCTAGATTGTGGGTAGGTCTGGCAACCTATTAGTTACTTCAACTTGTCAAAAACCCACATGTGACTGTGATCTCCACCTGTCACTGACCCTCTGTTCTGTAAAAGGGTTAATAAGAAAAGTGTCATATTATTGCCAAAACATTTCAGAATAAGACTAATAGATGAGCATCCCACTCTAAAGACATGAAGGAATGGTCCAGACTGAAAATAACCTTTAATTAACGTCCTGAATAATCAAATTATCATATGCAGGAAGCAGTAGCACGTAACAGCACAGCCAGACCTCTACAATCTGGTAGGGCTTTTAAGGGCTGCCTTTCAAGTTTCCCCTTGGTATTCATATTTCCTAGGAGTTTTCTATCAGGAATTTGCTGTAACCCCTAACAATGAGGGCAACAGTATTTTCTTTTTAAATAAGAAATACAACACGAAGTGCTAAACTGGTACTATGTATAATGGTGCAGACACAGGTAAGGGGTTATAGGAATAAAGATTGAATAAAACTACTTGTTTCAATATCGTGCACTTTTAGATATTTGGTTTGGTGTGGATTTTTACTTTTTTCTGTCTTACCCACTTTGACATCTAAGGCTTGTTGAGGTCAGGTTCCCTCCAGTGTGATCTCAAGTTTGTGGTAAGTGCACTGATGGATATGTATGATGTATCAATAGACCTCAAAATAATAAGTTTGTAAGTGGTCTAAGTACTTGGACTCAGCCCTAAATCTTGAGTTATTCTTGATTAGGGTAAAAGCTGAAAAAAATAAACAAACATGATGTTTCCAACCTGAAGAAAGAAGTTAGAATGCTCAGTATCAACTCCAAAAAGAAAAAGAGAAGCCCATGAGTATGAAAAAACCCACAGAGAGTGTGAACAAGGGATTCAATCTTTTGTACTGGAGCTACAGAGTGACACGCGAACACATGGAAGGATGCTTACTCCGTAGGTGTCTGTTTGTTTTTATTTTTTTATTTTTTGCCATGCTATGAATCCATCGCAAGCCTTTGCATATGCTAGGCAAGTACTCTACTACTAGCTACACCCCAGTCCCTGTGATATTGATTCTGAATTCAAGGAGGCCTTTATGAAACTAAAACAGTTACTCTGATTCTTTAATTAACACACGTTTTCAGTACTTACTGGCAACATTCACCATGGGAGTTGGTCCGTGTATGTAACACGTCTTAATCCTTTTTTCATCCCCTTCTCTCTCCTCTCCATCTCTTGGTTCTCTTCCCATTGGCAGAAGATCTAGCTCTCTGTTTTCTATTATCTATCTTTTATTTTGATCTATAATTAAAACAATAATTCTAACACATGACTGGATATCAAAAACAGCTGTACATTTGTTTGTTTGTTTGTTTTGTTTTGTTTTTGTTTTTTGCTTTTTAAATTCAAACTCCCAGATGGTCTCCAGGAAGGGAGCTGGCCAATGAGTCTGCGTTTTGAGAATGACCAGTGAAGCAGCCACTGAGCTCCACTTGACCATCATCGACTCTGTGAGCCACTTTTCAAGGAGACTGAGACCCCTTGCAGCTGCCTCACCCTGATTCCTTCAGCAAAACCAAGATGGGTCTCAACATCCACCCAGTAACACAGCCAAAACAATGTTCTGCAGATGCAGCAGGTAAATGCTACCGTACGAAGGAGGAAATAACTTCAAGCTTTTCTTTACACACTCTCTTGGTCCCGAGCACCCAGCTAGCAATGCAAAATGTGGTTCTCACTTCGTGATTTGAAACCACAGTGTGCCTTGTTCTTGTGACAGATGTGTTCCTTACAAGTTGCACAAACTTGGAGACTTTTAGGTTGAAATAATGAGTTTCCTACTTAAAGAAAACATGTAATGGATTTTTTTTTAAATTAAAATTACTTAGAGATCCTAAACCACGTTGAAATGTGTTCATCTGCTTTAATGAGAGAGCCATGTCACTAGCAAAGTAATTTAATGATTGCTATTGCATGTTATCATCAATAACTTTCAATGGGGACTTATCTTAAAAATGTAAAGGAAT
Source organism: Cuniculus paca (assembly GCA_004365215.1). Lineage (NCBI taxonomy): Eukaryota > Metazoa > Chordata > Mammalia > Rodentia > Cuniculidae > Cuniculus > Cuniculus paca. The sequence continues at coordinate 7,709 of RJWT010043297.1, read as the reverse complement.
GATATTTTATGCCAAATACATCAAAATGTGATATTCCTTAAAATGATTCCTGCCTCTGAAACTTGCTTTCATACCAAACTTTTATTTTCCAAATGTATTCCTGTGAGGCACTTAATTGTATCCTTCTCACTAGCGGGAGAGATTTTTAAAAATTATGCACAGCGAACTAAGGAATGAAGCAAATGGATGCCCTATTATTGTTACCCCCATTTTACATGTACAGAAAACAAGTTCAAGAAAGTTAAGAGTTCTGCCCAAAGTTACCCACAGAGTCAGGGACAGAGATGGAAATTCATTTCACATTTTCTGGCTCCTGAGTCATTTTCATCAGACCATGAATACAAAGAAACAGCTTGCAAATGTTAATGAACAATTCCCTTTGGTTCCATATAAAGTAGAGCCAAAAATGTCATTTTGTAGGGCCCAGAAGTGAATTCTTGGCCCAAAATAGAATTGCCATCAATTTCCATCCAAAATTTAGAGTATATTTAGATCAAAAAGTCAGCAATAATATTTCTTTGCCTGCAGTGCCTCACAAAACAAAAAGTTTCCCAACAAAGTTATCTGTGCTTCAGGCTGGTCATTGGTCTTTGAGTGACAGGAAATGAGACCTGCGATGACTGACTGTACATATGACAGCATGACAACCAGAGTGCAGTGCGTTCGAGGGAGCCCTGATCTGAAGCCGAGGAGTCAACCGCTGGCTGTTGTATTCTTTCTGCTGAATGACTCAGTAGCTGGGCAGGAGGGATTAACACCTGCAGGAGCATAGGGTACCTTGCCAAAGGAATTAGATAAGTGCTTTAGGTAAATGCTTGTTCTCTACCTGTCCTCTTTCTTTCATCCGTATTATAACCTGGTCTCCCTCTATCCCCTCATTCACTTCACTCTTAGTGAGTAAGGAAGGAAGAGAAGGGAAGCACAAGTGGCCGCCTTCCCCTCCTCTTTGTCTTTTGAGTGTGTGGCCCACAGAGCTCAGGGTCTCCTCATCGTGCTCTCCATGGTTAAGTCTCTCTCTTTCTCTACTGAGAGGCCATATCACTTCTCTGGAAATGTCTTCTCAGAGAAGCTGTTATGGTTTATGTTCAGATGACCTCCCAAAGATTCATGCACTCATAGATGGGGCTTTTGGGTGTGATTGGATTATGGATACATGGTACTAGATCATGGGTGTATAATTCTGGATTAGCTCACTGGTTGATTTAACACAGTTCTGGGTGCAAGTGATGGAATTATTGAAATGCAAAGACCCACCCTGGATATGGATGGCACCAACCAATAGGCTTACCACCTGGATAAAATAAAAAGGGAAGGAAGGAAGTCTTGCTGCTCCCTCCTCCCTGCCATGCCATGGACTGTTTCTCCTCTGTGATGTCCCTCTGCCATGCAGCCCTGCCTTGGAGTCATTTAACTATAAACTGAAACCTCTGCAAACTGTGAGATAAAATAAACTTTTCTTACTTCAACTTGTGGTGGTGGGTATTTTGTCCCAGCAATGAGAACAGTAACTAAGACAACCAATTCTGGAATAGAGATTAGACTATGGGGTTTTAATAGAAGTCCACAGTCTTAATTTGGAAAAAAAAAAAGGCCATATTTCTTTTTTCCCTCCAGCACCAGGAATTGAACACAGGACCTTCACACTGAGCTACATCCACAAATCTTTTATGTAATTTTTTTATCTTGACTCAAGGTCTCCCCATCTCAAGGTCTCCTCACTGCCTTCTAATGTCAAATTTTCCACCCTCCTGCCTCAGCCTGGTGAGATTATAGGTGTGCACCACCACACCTGGCTAAGGCCAAATTTCTTATGTAAATTTCTTATGCCAGTTTCTCCAGGCATAAAAACTACATACAAAAAATTAATCCATCCATGTTTTCCATAAACATTCACTCAAAAAATAGATATTTAACCTAACCCTTTAAAAAAAAAAAGAAGTTGGTACAGGATAAATATGTGCTCAAATGTATAACCGTGACCATTAAAACACATTTGCATCTATGGGGCCAAGAAAATTCAATACTGATGCAAAAATAATTAGATATCAATTTGCAAAAGGATGAAGTTAGATGCTGCTCTCACAAGACACACAGAACTGAAATGAAAATGGAGCATAGATCTGAAATTTATAAGACTCACAAAAGGAGCCTGTTACCTCCAGTTATACAACAATTTCCAAAAGACAAATGACCAAAAAATAGATAAATTAATATTTTCAGCACCACCATCCTAAGTAGGCAGAAAGTAGAAACAATCCAAATGTCCATGAACTGATAAATGTATAAGCAAAACTGTGCTGAATGCGTTCAATAAGATGTTATCCAACTATGAAATAAAGGAAGTCCTGATACATGCTATAACATGAAAACACCTTGAAAACATTATGCTACATGAAAAAAAGCCAGACACAAAATATCACATACTCTGTAACTCTATTTATAGAAAATGTTTAAAGTAGACAAGGAGACAGAGACAGAATGTACACTAATGGTTTCCAGGGGTCATAGATGCTGAGAACAGGAAGCTGACAGAAAATAGGTCTGAGATTTCACTTGAGGGTGGTAAAAATGTTCTGAAATTCGATAGTGGTGATATTAGCACAGCTGTACATGTACCAAAAGCTACTGAATATTACAATTTGAAAGAGCGAATTTTATGGTCTGTGAATTCTATTTCAATAAATCTTGTTTAAAACTATTCATAAGCATCTTTAAAGAGTGACACCAAAGTAACTGTTGAGTAGATGCAAAGCAGCAAGGAAAAAGACTCAGAAATTAGGAAAACTAGACAAATGCTCAAGCATTTTGGTGAAGGTCCTTGGGCTTGGTTCCTTTGTACTTGAGTGACTTGGGAATGGCTTATGGTTTGGGTTAGATTACCTGGAAAAACAAATAGCTCTTAAGGTATACAAAAGCTTTGGTTTGAAATTCAAAGACTTAAACTGATCTACCCATTTTCCCATTCAACAACCTTTGTTTAGAACTTTATTATTCAGTGTTTCCCATTACATCTCATTCTTTATCACGTGCCTATTTTGCTTTTGGAGTTACAGTACCTGAAATGCCCTTCTAATTTGTCTCCATATAAGTTAATTTTACCTATCTTTCTTTTTAAAATTTTATATTCCCTTAACTGACAAATAATAATTGTGCATGTTTATTAAATGTGATATTTTGGACTATACACATTTTAGAAAGATTCAAACTAGTATAACCATCACCTTACCAACTGTGGTTGTTAAGGAAGAGTTTCAACTTGATTGGCTTTGGGCCACAGCTCAGGGACTGGAGGAGCACACTGCTAAGCGTTCTCCTTGAGCCATGAATGTGTTGCCTTAGGTCTACTTCTGGTCATCAACCCTTCCTCTCTCACACTGTTCCCTTGCTCTACTTCCTGCCAGTGATGAACTAATCAGCTTTGCTCCACCATACTCTTCCTCCATGATGTCCTGGCCTTGGAGTCAACTGACAATGAACTGAAACCATGAGCAAGTTAAACGTCTCCTTAAATCGTGGTGGGTGTTACACATTGTGTCTCTGCAAGGAAAAAGCTGACTAATAAACCAACTTATTTTATGTGTATGTGTGGTAAGAATGTTAAAAATTATTCTTTGAACAATTTTAAAACACACAATATAGTATTCTTAGTCATGGTTACCATGCAGTACATTAGATGACTAAAGCTAATTGGTCCAATTTGAGACATTACACCCTTGCAATGGTTGATACATTGGGTCAACTTGAGAAGTCTAGAAGCTTAACTAAGTAACTCAGCAGTTCTACATTCTAGGGTGTAAAGGACACACCCTTACTGCTCTAGGATGTTGTTCATTGTGTCACCTTGAGAAGTTTAGAAGTTTAACTAAGTGATTCAGCAGAGGGCCAGGGTCCTTACTTTGTAAACATCCTCAGCCTGTGTAAGAGGAGGGCATGGAGATGGTGTGGGTGTGAAGGACCTACCCCCAAGGATGGGTAGCCTGCATGCAATAAAAGGAAAATAAGGAAGCACTGACGGCTGATTCTTCAGAGAAGCTCAGTCTTGGCCTTTAGTTTAGACATCATCTCCTGGCTTCTGGCACAGACTTTCAACTTCTGCCTGGCACTCATCAGCCTTTGTCATAGACTCTTCAGTATAGATTCTTCAACTTTCTGTATAGACCATCAGCCTCCTGATACATACTTGTGGGGAACACTACAGTGAGCTCCAGACCTTGGATTGTATCCCTTGGTGTCTAGCGTACAGACACTCTCTGCACACTTCCTCATCCAACTCTGTGGCTGATCCTTGTAAGCCAATCTTGTAATTTCTTATGCATTTGTATATCTTGCGATGTATCTGTTTCTCTAGTAAACTCTGACTGATACAACTCTGTAGACATCAATTTCCTTTTCCTTAATCTTTCTTCTTCCCCCACACCACCTCGGGCTCTACATTCCTCCTGTTTCTATGAGTTCGATATTTTTAGATTCCACATATAAGTGAAATTACATGATATTTCTTTCCTTTAGCACCTGGCTTATTTCACTATGCCCTTTTTTCAGTGCCTGGATTATTTCACTTAGCATAAGTTCCAACCATATTACTGCAAATGACAGAATTTTATTCATTAAGATTGACGGGTATTCCAGTATGTTTACCATCTTTTCTTTATCTATGCATCTGGAGTTTTTGTTGTTGTTGTTTGTTTGTTTGTTTATGTGTTATTTGGTGGTGCAAAATCTTTGAACCCAAAGATTGAGCACAGGGCTTTGTGCAACTAGACAAACACTCCACCACTGAGTTACTTCCCCAGCCCCTGTCCTTTTGAATTTTTTTTTTTTTGAGACAAAGTCTCACTGAACTGCTCAGCATAGCCTTGGTCCTCCTACCTCAGCCTCCTGAGTAGCTGGAATTAGAGGCATGTCCTACTCGCCAGCTCCACCACTCATCCGTTGATAGACACTTCAGTTGCTTCCATATCTCATTTATTAGGAAAAATGCTGCAATAAACACAGTGGTGAGAGGACCCTTCTTAAACATATTGATTTTGTTTCCTTTGGCTGCGCACCCAGAAGTGGGAATGGTAGGTCATATAGTGGTTCCAGTTTTAATTTTTTGAGGAGCTTCCACATCGATTTTCATCATGTTTGAATTAACTTGCATTTCCACCAACAAGGGACAAGAGTTCCCTTTCTCTACATCCTTGACAACACGTGTTACCTTTCTTCTTTTTGAGAACTGGCATTTTAACAGATAGAAGTGACATCTCACATTAGTTTTAATTCACATTTTCCTAATCATTAGTGATGTTGAGAATTTTTTCATATATTCACTGGCCCATTTTTATTTCTTCTGTTAAGAAATGTCTATACAGATACTTTGCTTACTTTTAATCAGGTCGTTGTTCCCTTGCTATTGAGTTGAGCTTCTCGTATATTTTGGACATTAGCTGCTCACCGGATGCATGGTTTGCAGGCATTTTCTCTAATGCATAGGTCATCCCCTCACACTGTTTGCTGCATCTGAAGCTTCTTCAAAGCCCTTCTTAAATGCCATCTTCTCTGTGGGTTCACTGCTTAATTTTCTCCAGTTAGATGTGCTTTCTCCCTACTTTGCATCCCAGTATCCTCTGCTTTCCATCAGTTGTCTGTAAATTTATAATATTGTCTCCTTTTCTTATGCTACCACTGTGACTGTTTAATTAGTGAATCACTGAGGATAGAAACTATACTCCTCTGGCATTTAAAGCATTCAGATTTGCTAATGGCTGCCTAAAAACACTTGTTGATTTATAGTCTGTTATCTACATACTTCTACTTTTTTAATTATTTGTGTGTGTAAAGAAAAAACATGATATTTAATTACCTGACACTTAAAAAAATCATAGCTTTAACCTACCAAACTGTCCTTTCAAATTTAATGTTCTGACACTGGAACACCATTTAGATTTTTATCTTGAAAATATGGAAAGCAGTATGAAAGATGAAATAGGCTTCCTGGTATAGTAACATCTAATTTATAGGAATACCATTTCGATTTTTATCTTAAAAATATGGAAAGCAGGATGAAAGATGCAATAGGTTTCCTGGTATCGTAAAATCTAACATCTAATTCAGCATCTTGATGAAAGGAAGTTTTCCAGGTGTATTAGTTACTTTTCTCATTGCTGAGACAAAATACCCAATACTCACAAGTTAAGGGAGGAAAGGTTTATTTAGCTCACAGCTTTTAGAGGTTTCAGTCCATAATCAACTTTCTCTAAGGCAGGGTGGTGTGACTGAGTGGCAATCCTTCATAGCTGTGGAAGATCGCAAAAGCAACAAGAGACCTTAACAGTGTCTTCCTGCCATCTTTTATCTCATTCAAACTTCTAGGATTAGGGCAGTGCCACACCAATCAGTAAACTGATTTAGTAATCACACACCCTTAATTCCAGCATCACACACTCTAGATTCAGCCACCTGTGGAAAAGCCCTAGGACTGCATGAGACTTTAGGGGGAACATCTAGGCACACACCATAACACAAGATGATAAAGGCTTACCTCTTCGAGTTCCAGAATCTGAAATTATTTTTATATATTTAAGAATGAAAATTTCACTAAATTGTACCCCATATATTAGTATGATTATTTGGAATAATTTGACCTAAAATTGTCCTTTAATTCAGAATTCATCTTCAAAATTATCGTGGTATATTAAGCATAGAACTCTTTTATCACATCTGTTGATTGGCAAATAATAAAGTACATACCCTTGGATTGCAAACTGATGAAGTTCCGATGAGATGCATGCCTGTGACCTGTCTGTAGTTCTATCCCATTTGTCAGATATTTCTTCCTGGTAGAATGTCATGTTTTTAAGCACAGGGGCTATGCCTTCCATTTCTCAGTTTCAATTTTATTGTGCTTCCATGTGTGCAGAACACCAGTTATTGCTGACTTTCATTTTATAAAAAGAAACAGATTACCCATTAAAAGGCAAATCCTGCTTTTCAAAAAGTTGGATAAGATAGTAGTTTTTTTTTTTTTAACTTTAAATAAAAATCCAGCTGGCTAAATTGAAGCCATTGAAATGAAGCTTAATTAAGAAATATCTTCTGGCCATGAGCCCACTATCTTTTCATACAATTGTAAATTGAATACAATTTTATTCACTTCAAGCTCTTGTCCTTCTGTATTTTATCCCACTGAGACCAGTAAATAAGTGTTAATAGTCATATTGAGCTCAGTTAAGCTACTTCCTTCACTTAAATTACCTATTTTGATTGTAGTATTGCCAGTCAACCATTTTCTTGTTGACACTTTCATTGAATGATTGTGCAAGAAATGTGTATATCTTCATATATTGTTTTGACCTTTCACTAATCCTCTTTATCTGTCACTTGTATTACCTGTAGTATTCTCTTCTCCCCCACACTTTTATCATCCCTCCATCAAAGCACATCCTTTTTTTCTCCTCTGAAAGATGCCAACTTATGTCTTTCAGGTATCTTGCTGCAGGACATTGCCTCTCCTTTTCAATGCAATATAAGCCAAGAGCGTGCAAAGGTTTCCTTGTGATGGAAAGCACTAGTTTTGAAACAATATTGTTTTGCTTTTTGGAGGGAGTGAAGGACAAAATAGGTGAGGTGTAAAAATGTTTGAAAACAATAAAAGATTTCTTATCAAAAAGTTTGCCTTTTGTAAGCTGTGTGCTTTGTGAATATGAAACATTTACTAAGTAAAGCAG
>RJWT010043296.1:0-11985 GCA_004365215.1 Cuniculus paca | reverse complement strand
GGCCGCCGAGTCAGGCGGATGCAGGCCCCCTCCGGCGCCCCCTCCCCGGCGCGCCGAGGCGCCGCTGCCCAGTGCCCCGCCTGACGCTGCAGCTGGGCCTGCGACTCGCCATTGGATTAAAAATAGCAGCGTCCCCCGCCCCGGGCGCGAGTGCCCATCCCGCCCCGCGGCCCGCCGAGCCTGCCCGCCTGCCCGCCCGGCCCCCGCTCGGCCCGCTCGGCCCGGAGCTCGGTGCTCGGCGCTCGGTGCTCAGCGCGCGCTGCGCCCTCGGCCATGCAGCGCCGGGGCGCCCTGTTCGGCGTGCTGGGCGGCGGCGGCGGCAGGAAGATGGCTGCAGGCGACATCGGCGAGCTGCTGGTGCCCCACATGCCCACGATCCGCGTGCCCCGCTCCGGGGACAGGGTCTACAAGAGCGAGTGCGCCTTCTCCTACGACTCCCCGGTAAGCGCGGCGCCCCGGCGGGCCGCGGAGCTGGAGGCCCGGGCGCCCCCGACCCGCGGCGCGGGAGGCTGGGCGGGGCGGTGCGCGGCGGCCCGACGCGGGGCGCCTGGGTGGAGGCTGCGCGCCGGCTGCTGGGCGGCCCGGGCCCCGGGCTCGCAGGCTGCCGCAGCCCCGCCGCCGGCGCGCGGAGCAGGGACGGGGTGGAAGTTCCTTCCCGCTCGAGCCGCGCCGCGCCGCGCCGCGCGCTGGCGTCCTCCCGGCCGAGACGGGGCGGGCGGGGAGGCGGTGGGGAGCCTTCCTCGCCCCGACACAGCTCGGGGGCCGTGGGCTTCGCCCAGGGATCCCACTCCTGGACGGTTCTGACGGCCCCTGCGCTCCTCTCCCTCCACTTCCCATCTCTCCCCAGCCTTTCCTGTCATCAGAATGCCAGAAGCAGCTTTCCGGGCTGGGGGCGCCACCCGGGCTGCAGAAATAGGGGTCTACAGGATGACGATTTTCTCCAGCCTTTCCCCCTTCCCCTTTGAATGAGTCACTTGGGCTGACGTGCGCCAGGATCAATTATTAAAAGTTCAATTCCGAGTGGTAACCTCAGAGCCCGGGGGAGGAAGCCGCGACGCATCCCCGTCTCCCACCAGTGGTGGTTTCCCACCTGGGGCTGTATGAATGTGTGGGAAGCAAAAGAAAGGTGAATGCCCCTCTCGGGAGTCAACATGGGCTTCAAAGTGACTCAGCTGTCTGGCGTTTATCATGTCTTTTTGAAGACCCGGTTATTTTTATCCATCCACTTTAGATCTCATATGTCACCCGGCCGATCCCAATGCATCGGGAGGTGTGTGGATTGGAGGCAGAGGCGAGGCTCACTACAATGGTCTCAACTGTTTTAACTCGGAGTAGAGAAAAAATATTGTTGGACTGGGGGCGGGGAGATCCAAAAGAGCGGCAAGATTTCCAAAGTTTTCTTTAGCAGCTTATGAGTTGATTATGGTTTCAAAGCAGTTTTGTTTGGTATACATGGAAGTCCCAGAATTAATGTGTTCATTAAATTTTTTTTTCTTTTGTGCTATTCCAGATCATTTGGGGATAACAATCTAACTTATTTGTTAATTAGTTTTTCCTTTCAAAAAGATCCTCCTAGAGAGGAGGGAAATGGTTATATTTAGTACTCAGCATGCTGTTATGCTACCTGAAGTGACCCTCGGCAGTGCCATTGTATCTCGTTATCCATAGAATACTTGAAAACTCCGTTTTCGGAATTTGTGGCCAGCGTGGGGCAGGTTACACTAATAGCTCCTAAGGCAAACTCAGGACCTCGCGATTCCCAGGCAGGCGCTTAGGCCACTGAGCTAAATCCCCGGCCCCTTGAGGGTGCAGAGAGATGAAGGTCCTAACTAACTTGAGCGATTGATGGACTGATCTCCACGAAGAAGAAGGAAAAGACTTCTGAAACTTTTGGGATAGGATGGCATGTAAAATGGGTACAGTGACTTCCTCTACGTTTGACTCGGCTTGCTCTTCCAGTTCCGCTTATGAACTTTATTAGAGAAATTTACCACATTATGTCTGGTGTGAGACAAAAGTGATTGTTTTAATGAGCTTCCACAGATACTGTAGTTATTGGGAATTTAATGTGTGCCAGTACTGTTCTAGAAGCACTTTGTCGCGTGTAAAACGATGGTTTCATTCTGTCAGGGTAGTTCCTTAGGGGAAACTAGGATCATTTACATGGCTGATGAATCATTATCTGTGTTTCAGGGGAGGAAGAGAGGGAAGGTTTTATGACAGGCATCTTAACAGTACAGTGCCTCATAATGTGAGGTTTTTCCTTGTAGTACTTTCTTAACATTTCATTATGAATCCAATAAACATTTCTTGAGTACTTACTGTGTCCACCTCATATATATGCGTGACTCTAAGAACCATACTGAGCAAAGTTCATCAGTGCCAAACATATCAAACTTTAATTCACAAGTGCCATGGGACCGACATAGAGAAAGGTAAAAACAAAGACAAAAACAAAAAAACAGCTCCCCCGACAACAAAAAAACAGTTAAATGGAAAAAAAACCTTCCTTGTATTGGATTCTTGAAAAAAAGTTCATAAATAAAGATGGGTAGAAAATAAAGGAGACCAGTATTCTAGGCAAGATAAATCATATATACAAACACATAATAGATAAATATCTTCTTATTATTTGCCTGTAATGTATTGGAAGAAAAAGATTGATCTGGAAAGTAACAAGGGAGAGGAGATGATAGGTACTTGGAACCCTGGAAAAGTATTTGATGTTGATATATATATATATATATATATATATATATATATTCATTTTTGGTGCTGGAGATAGAACCCATGGCCTCGTGCATGCCAAGTGCACACTGTACCACTGAGCTACATCTCCAGGGCCTCATCTTGATTTTATACAGTGAGTTGTGGAAAGCCACTCTAAGTAATGTGATTTAAAGTGCTGTTGGAAGAAGACGGTGATCGACAAACTTCCATTATGTGCCTACCATGTCTCAGGCATGGTGTGAAGACCTTGCTCTTCTTCATCTTTGTGCGATGTGAGTATTGAGTGGGACAGCATATACTCATTTGGTTATTCCTCCCACCACCTAGGTCTGGGGCTCAATGACGGCTATTTGGGGGTGAGGGAAAATTTGTTTCTTTATCTACTTCTTTAGTTTCACTCAGGCCCACCTTCTTACCTTGATGTGTAGGTTCACTTTTCCATGACTTGATTCATCTCTCAGAGTCTATAATACCTTCCTAGGCAGGAAGAGTCAGTTCAGATAGTTCTTCTTCTGTGTATCATTTCCATGTTGCTGCCAATAGACCCATGAGATTCTCTGGAACCTTTTCCGTCTATCTGAGCCTTTGAGTGTATCTTTTCTGCTAGGAGGAATCATTTCCAGCAGCTGACCCAGCAACTGGCATATAAACTAGGAACTCAGTGAATATGTAGGAAATGCATTGATCACGTGGGGCAATAGGTTTTGCAAATGGTGAGGATGCACCATATGAGAAACATTGGGAAAGAAATTGCATGGGATTATCGTGTAGAATGTGGTGACTTGGCTGGCTGTGGGGGACAAATATGAAAGAGGGAGCCATGTTGGCAGAGTTCGAATCTCAGTCATCCAGTCATGTAACCTCCCTGTGCCCCAGTTTCTCCACCTGTAAAATGGAGATAATAATAGAACCTATCTCGTGGGGTTGTTTTGTGGATTAAGAAAATAATTCTGGCCAATTAGTATTGCCACATATTTGCTTTAAAAAAGAAAGGAGGAAAGAAGGAAGAAACCAAAAGAAGGGGAGGGAAGGAAAGAGGCGAAAGAGAGAAAAGAGTCAACTGCATGTTCTAAGGTCAAGAATTTGGTTGTTAGGTGTCACGTAGAAAGTTTCATGTGGTTGATTGGAGAAATTATCTGGTTCACGCTTCTGCTCACAAGCTTTCATGGACCAACGTGGAAATCTTTCATCACCTGCCTGTTGAGCTCCTCTTACTTTGTCCTCCTTCTCTTCTTTTCTGTCTCTGGCTCTTCCATGTGTCAGACTTTTCCTTTTCTTTCCTCTCCTGATTGTTCTTCAAGGCTCTTTATCTTTCCCTTCTGTTTCAGACTTCATGTTTTCCTCTAGTTACATTGTTTCATCTGTATCACACAATGCAGAAGCTATACTCTATTCATCACAGTTGACTATTATTTAATTTCTTTGACCCATGTAATTTTTATTTTTAAAGAGTTAATTAGAACCATAATCATCTTTATCTCTTGCTAGAATATTCTTCAGCACTCTTTGTAGGGTTGGTTTAGTGGTCATAAGTTTCTTCAGTTCTTTATCATGAAAGTATCTTATTTTTCCATTTGTTTTGCAGGGTATATCAATCTGGGTTCAAGTTGTTTGCTTTCAGGACTTGAAATACTTCTCTCCAAGTTCTCCTTAACTTGATGGTTTGTGTAGAGAAGTCTACTGTGATTCTGATGAGTTTTCATTTATAGGTGATCTGTTTCATTTCTCTGACAGCCTTTAATAGTCTGTTCTTGAGTTGAATTTCTGGGATCTTGATTATTATGTCTGGGTGTAGATTTATTTTGGTTATGGCTAGTTGGAATTCTATATGCCTCACTTACCTGCATGGCAGGTCCTTTTCCCATGCTTGGGAAGTTTTCTGCTATTATTTTTGTAAATAGTTTTTTTTATGTCATTTGTGTCGACCCCTGCTTTTTTGCTGACACCTATCACTCTTAAATTATTTTTCTTTGAGTTGTCTTGCAGCCTTTGAATTGTTATTTCCAGGTTCCTTGTTTTAAGAGATCTTTCATTTCGCGATTGCTAGCTGCAATCCTGTAGCAGAGGAACATCACTGAGCAGGGCAGGCAATTGAATGGAGGGGAAAAGTGGGGGACTGGTGGCAGGAGGATAGCATGGCAGAGATGAGCCAGTGCATGTTGGCCATAACCATTAATGTAGATGGCCTCAATTTACCAATAAAAAGAAACACGAGCAGAGTGGATCAGACACAGAATCCACATTTTTTTTTTTTTTTTTTGCAGCACAGGGGATTGAACTCAGGACCTCGCACTTGCCAGGCAGGCACTTAGGCCACTGAGCTAGTTCCCCAGCCCTTGTCTTTTTGAGACAGGGTCTCCCTATGCTGTTCAGGCTGGCCTTGAGCTCACTTTGTAGCCCAGGCTGGTCTTGAACTCACAACGATCCTCCTGTCTCAGCCTCCCGAGTGCTGGGATTACAGGCGTGAGCCACCACGCCCGGCCAGAATCCACATTTGACTCGAAAGAAAATTCATGTACCAAAGGTTGGAGGAGACAAGACAATGCTCCCTGTGACAGGGACCCAGAAAAAAGCAGGGGTAGCTTGCCCATCAACTGTGGAACGGATGGGAAAGAGATGGTATTTTTATACAATGGAAAGCTACTCAGCTATAAAGAAGGATAACCTTGATGCTCTTGTAGATAAATCGATGCAACTTGAGTGAAGTGCTCATGAGTGAAGTAGTTTGGACTCACATGGGCGAACATGGTGTTGTCTCTGTAGTATTGAAAACTGAAGGAGTTAGTGGGATCCAAAATGTATACTAGATATTGTGAAGGTGAAAGGGGAGGAAATGTCTAAAAAGGGAAAGTAGTAGCCATTGTTGATTTCCTATTACCTTGTTTTGAAGTCCTGTATCATTTTTATTGTTTTGTTTGGTTTGGTTTTATTCTGTTTTGTTTTGTTAGATTCTATTATGTCTGATAATATGGGCAGCTATTTTGAAGATAACAAGAGACATTATGGTAGCCATTGCTGATTTCCTATTATCTTGTTTTGAAGTCCTGTATCACTTTCATTGTTTTGTTTTGATTGGCTTTATTCTGTTTCATTTTGTTTGGTTTTGTTCTCTTTAAAATAAAAAGAAGAGTTAACTAGATTGGAAGCCTGATACCAAGTGCTGAGCCCTGGTGAGGACTGTGCCCCTCTAGTGCTGGTGCGTCCCCTATTCACCTGTGTTTTGAGTGGAGGGCTTGTCTCCATTGTCTTACCTTGGGTCACCACCTGAAAATGTGGAAGCTGAGGCAAACCTTTGGTTAGGCAGTTTATTTTGGAAAGTTATCCCAGGGAACAGAAATGGAATAGTGACCAAGAGAAGGAAGGAAAGCCAATTTAAGAGTCAGTTACTAAGCTGGTTTACACAGTATGCAACTGGTGCTAAATCCCCCTGGGGACTTTCTGGGGGACTGTGGAATGCACTTCAGAGTCCTCCACTTGAGATATGGAAGAAGGGAATATTTATCTGCTGGCTCCCAGCCCCCACTGGTCAAGTGTTGCTCCAGGAGTAGAAATGCACTCACTCTTCAGGTTTGCATTTGTGCCCAGAAGGGCTGAGTAGGATCCTTCAGGCTTCCCATGAATGGCAGCAGCTGAGAAGCAAGCGGGTGCAGCCGGGGTTAGGACTGTTGGGACACACCTGCTGTGACAATCAACTGCACACAGTGGTGCAGGGGGATGTGAAACTAAGTATCAAGTGTGCTCCCAATACCTCTTCTTCTCTTCCAGCCTCAGGGCTGTTTTCTGAGAGGGAGCTTTGATCCTATTCTCTGAAGTTCTGAGGTGTTTGGTAATACTGAAATCCTGTGGTTGGTTTTTTGTCTTCCTGGGATTTTTTGTAAATCTCTGATGGGTGGGGCTCATGATCGGTCTAGACATTCACCAGGAAAGCCTTGTGAGATTTCCATCTACTTGTGGGAAAACTTTATGTTAAGCATTCAGTAAATCCTTCTTTCTGTATTTCCTTCCACAGCATTTATGAATATATCTGGTTCTGTGTCAGGCATTGCCAGGATTGATCGTGACAGCTAGCATATTATCAAATGGTGCCTTCCGGACCCGCAGCATCAGCATATCTTAGAGCTGATAGAAATGCCAATTTTGTCTTATTTGTAGATGCGATGATTCTTTACAAAGAAGATCCAAAAAACCCCACCAGAAGACTTTTAGATATGACAGACAAATTCAGCAAAGTGGCAGGATACAGTCGACACACAAAAATCAATAGTATTGCTGTTCACCAATAATGAGCACACTAAAATTAAATAAGGACAATAATTCCATTCACAATAACTTCAAAAAGACTGAATATGTAAGAACTAATATAGCCAAGATGGTGAAAGACTTCTAGAATGAAAATTATGGAATACTGTAGGAAGAAATTGAAGAAGTCATTAGAAAATGGAAAGATCTCCTTTGTTAGTGAATCAGAAAGACTAGTATTGTGAAAATGGCCACATTATGAAAAGTTATCTACAGATTCCATGTGATCCTATGAAAATACCAAAAATGTTCTTCTGGTTTATTTTACTTACCATGTTTTCCAAGCTCATCTGTGTTATACCATGTATCAGAATGTCCTCCATTTTTTCAGGCTGAGTAATATTCCACTGTATATCTACACTGCATTTTGTTTATTCATTCATCTGCTGATGGACATTTGGGTTGTTTCTGACTTCTGGCTATTATGAGTAATGCTGCTTTGATCATTGGTGTACAAGTGTCTGGGCCCCTGAGGGTTCTGTGCTCTTTACCATTGTGTAGTGCACATTTCCCTATAGGCATTGAGGCTTTTCCCAGATGGTACTCACTTGTAGGGGGAAAATAATGATCTGTGTGTACAAAATACTTGTAATCAACAGATAAGCTGATGTGTGATGGTAAAGCAAAATATGGGAGCTTGCAGACATCTTCTTTTGGAGATATAAATTTACTTTTTAAATTTTAAAAAAATTAGTACAGTAAAAGACACATTGCCATTAATCCCCATCGCAATTGGAGATGTAAATTTACAGTGATTCTAATCAATTCACTTGTCAAAAGTTTCCTCAGCCCTCTGTGTGTTTGCCCATGCTCTTCTCTTGGTGAGGATGCCTTCTCCCAACCCCTCAGCCTTCTGGGAAAGCCCTCAAGCGCCTTTGAAGCCAACTCAGGTGAGTTGTAGGAAAATCCCCACCTCTCCAAGCCAACCTGGGGCTTTGCTTTCCTTTATCTTCAAAGCATTTTGTGCATCTCTGTCACAGTTGGGATAAAGATGGTTGAAGTTTTGGAATAGCTGAATAGGTCTGAATAGAGAGTTGAAGGAGCAAGGGCAGAAGATTGGAAATAACACCATTTGTGAGCTTGTGCTCTTAAGCCCACATCTTTTCTAATTTTCTGTCTTTTTTTAAAATTTTAACATCGTGAGTTATGCTTGCAATAAAAATGTTTTTAAAAATAACCAATATGGTGCTTTTATTTTGTCTTATTATCTATAAAGTCTTAAATTTGACCTTGATAAACCCAGGGAAAGTGTCTTGGTTACTTGCAGGGTGTTTTTTTGCATTGTAATTTTTGATGCCCCAGGAAGCTTAGTAAAGGGATCCTGTGTTGTGTGCCTCGGAGATAAGACAGGCATGGCCTCTGTGGGTGCAGCCAGATCTTGGCTGCTCCGCTGCTGACATTTAGTATTGTGATCAGTTGAGGACACTCCTTGTCCCCATGCACAGTGAAGATGTGAACAAGAGCACCTAATTTTAGGGCTGGAGCATCAGGACAATGCAACAATGACAAGAATTTAATGCTTCTGAACGTGCCTTGAGACTAGAGATGTTGCTTGGGGTGCAGAATAGCATGTGCTTCTCGTATATGTGCTGCCGAAGCAAGCACAGGATGTGCTTCTCATGGTAAGATTAAAAGTGAAACATTGCATTTTGTGTTAATTAGCAGGTATTACTACTTAGAGCCTACCGTGCACCAGCACTGGGCTAGGTGCTATAGCGGGCAGAGAGGATGTCAATCAGTGGGGAAAACAGAGGTTCATGGTAAGGCAGAGTGTGACATGAATCCCTGTCATAATGAAGTTTGTGCACTACTTTCATGTATTTATTATGAAATAGACAAGTTCCAGGTACTTATATATATGCATATATCATTTGTTTAGTTTATTTAACAGTAATGGGCTTATAAGATGTTATTGTTGTTGCCCTACTTGACAGATGAGGGGACTGAGAGGTTAGTTCTTTTGCTCAAAGACTTGCTAAAAAACTGGTGCATGGCAGAAATGGGATTTAAGGCCCTGATGTGTCGGGGGTTAGAGGCTGAAGCACTTATGAGATATTCAGGTTTTGAACTGTGTGGCGCATGGGGATTTCAGACCTGGGAGTGATCAGTACATCCAAAGGGTTACTGGCCAGGATAACTGGGTGGGATCTGCATATGTGGCATTTTGGAGGAGGAGAGAACGAAGGTGTAGAGGTGAGGCCAAAGTTGACATGTGCGTAGACTAGGAAACGTACAGAGCAGAGGATCATTGTGGGGACTGGAAGACGACACTACAGAAGAGGTTGGTCTTGAGGCGGTCAGCCCTAATGGGCCAGCCAGTCAGGGGCAAGGGGACAATGTGAGGGCAGTGGTCATTTAGTGCTGCTGTTCTAAAGTGGAATGAGGATCCAACTGCTATGGAGCCGGTGAGCAGTGCCTGGGTTAGATGATGACAGTGGGAATAGAGATTCGGCAGGAGGGGGTGGAGTAAACCCGATAGAGAGTCTGATAAAGATATGGCCCAACTTAGCAGCAGGACACACACAGTGGGTAAAGGCCAAGGTGACTTCATGGCTTGTAGCCTATGCAAGGACACCAGTGAGGAAAGTGAGAGAGTAAAGGAAAGTGAACGAGGACTGTGTGCCCCTGGGAATACTGGGAACTGGAATGGAGCTCAGAGGTCAAGGTTTGAATTTCTGAGTCAGGCAGTCCCCAGCTTAGAAAACCTAAATTTGTGAGTAGCTCTGCCATTTGAAGGACCCAGATTCTACCTCTACACTCCTGGGTGAGGCTTTTCTCCCAGTTGTGGAGGACGTAGTGACTGCCTCTCACTTCTTACCTTGCCTCCGACTGGCTCAAGTTCCAGAGAAACTCAGACAGGAGGAGCCTACAGCAGTATTTCCTCTAGGACTTCTAAAGGAATAGATGGAACATGTGGACTTAACTGTTCATGACATAAGATCACTCTGGCGCATTTCTGCTGCATATGCATTCTACAGGCAATTGGCGAAAAGGCTGAAGTTTCTTAGAAGTGAATTGTAATTGTGAAAACTTTCTCCTCATCAAACCAAATGTTATTTTTCTTGTCCTGGTTAATTTTTTAGGGTGCGACTGTTAAAGTGGTGACCTGGACATGGAAGTCGGTGTCCTCAGCAGTTCTTAGAAATAGCCTTGGTAGCCTGGTAGAGGGATTACTGGTTTGATTGGCCAGGAGGAAAGAGAACATAAGGACCAGAACATGGGGGTAGTGTAAGAAGCAGGGGTGAAAGTGATTCACATGTTGTGTTTTGGGGATGAAACTGCTGAACTGCTCCTTTGGACATCCCATTTGGTGGGTTCTGCCATTGAGTCTCCAGCCTGAGGCTTTGACTGAACCACAGGTGCTGCAAACCCTGTAGCTGCTTCCCGAGGGCTCAGAGCTGAGGCCCTTGAGTCTTGAAACAATTTTTCTTTTTGATCAGGGAGCTGTCAACCAGGAGCGGTCACCTCCCGAGGACTCCAGCTGTCCTTTGGAGTTTGAGGACTGGGTGCCTGTCTCTTCCTGCAAAAAAAGCCTAGCAGAGCACCAAGCACAAGCCGCACTCAGGGCTGCTCTGCTTTGCCTGTTCCTCCTGCTTTCGTTGAATGAAAAGGTCTGGAAAAGAAGACAAACTGCTCTTTTCTCCAAACCCTTGCAATGACAGCTGTGCTTGCCGACAGCCACCCACCTGGCTCCTGCCACCAAACTGACATCTGCTTCTCAGATGCATTAGGCAGCGCATATCGGCCAAACTGGCCTGAATTCAAGTCCACCCCCCTTACTACTTAGTAGCCATGTGACTTCAGTAAGTGCTTTAATTTCCCTGAGCCTGGGTTTCCCTTTTGCTATACCTGCCTCAGGGTTGTTGTCCTCACTGCTGTCCCTCACTTTAGAATCTGTGGCAGAGGGCTTACCCTAATCGCTCTGAGAAGGGGAGGCATGCATAAGATCTTAGGGCTGCCAAACAGAGACAGTGTGCACCTGGGAATCCCGCGTGGTGCTCTGTCTGCAGTGCAAGGAATGAGTATCCCCGGCGTCTTTGAGGGGATCTCTGTTCAGGCTAATTTTTATTCATGTTCACATCAGCTCAGAGTGATGGATGGGCTTTATGGCTTAACTTGCAAACCCGGTCTTCATATTAACTTGATTTATTAGTCTGTAGCCTGCAGAAAACCGTCTCTTTTAAAAAGTAAAATAAAAATAAGAAATGACTAGAAAAGATCTTATTGTTGATAAGATGTTTCATGGTTCGTTTTGTTTTGTTTTGTTTTGTTTTGTTTTGTTGTTTTCTTAACGTATAAACTGAGAACTGCTTGTGTGAGTTACAGCTTCACTTTAGCACTGGCCGTGGTGCTCAGCTAAGTGTCTTCATCCACCCATGGCTTTCGTAATGCTTGCCTGTCCTGTGAGCATCACCGTAGCTGTCCTCATGCCCTGTCCTGTCCCTTCCCCAGATATTGCCAATGAAAGCATCCATGCAGCCCAAAATACAGTACCCAAGGGCAAGGATTGGGTTTTATACCTAGAAAGAGAGTTAATAAATCACACTTCAATTGAACAGTAAATTTATAGTGGCATCAAAGCTTCATTGTTTGGACTCTGCCTTTATTTTGTGGGACTATACTGTGTAGCTCCAAGGTATAGGGGTCTTCTGTGGGGAGGAGAACTTTGCAAGTGAGAGCATCCTGCAAAAATCATTATTGCATTAATATTTCTAATTTTTTCTTAACATTTCACGGCCACAAGCATGATTTATCATTGCTTTTAATGGAGAAGCCTACACTGTCTTGAGATTGTATGCATTTTTTTCCTGCTTTACTTATGTAGACAAATTCATTTCTGTGGAGTTGCTGTTGAAACCCAGGTTTTAGATTTTGCGATTACTGTTTGGTGCCAAATCTGTTTTATTGGTGAACTGTTTGGGTCATTCCTTGCTATCCAGTTTTTTTTTTTTTTTT
>RJWT010043295.1:0-11977 GCA_004365215.1 Cuniculus paca | reverse complement strand
CCATACCCGCAGACCCGTTTTTGTTTTTTATTTTAAGCAGGTTCTCACTAAGTCTGTCAATTTCCCAAGCTGGGCTGTGACCTTTTTGCCTCAGCCTCCTGAAGTGCTAGGATTATAGACATGCACCACCATGCCCAACTTTTCTGATTGTTTTCTAGTCCACTTTTCACCGTAGTCTGAGCTCTGGCACTAATAACACGGAAGTACTTCAGTTTTATGTGGCTTCAGGTAGCGTTAGGACACAAAGCCATATCAGTCCAGTTTGAATTTTAGATTTAGATACTGCCCATGGCTGGGAAGGGTTTGATGGCCACAGAAAGGTCACAGGTAGACTGAGGAAAACTTGGGAAGATGCAGCAATTCTGGTTATAGTGTTGGCTGTAAATCATAGCACACAAGGTCTGCAGCCTCATTTTCCACAGGGACTCTATTGCTACCCAGTGAAGCTTTGTTCACAGCAGTATAAGCCTTTGCAGTTGGATGGAATGATTGTACCCCAGAGGGCTCGGCCTCCTGGACTCTTATATGCAGAGGAGCAGGTCCCATGAAGACATATTATATAATGTAATTGTGATAATTAAAATAAAGACCAGTGGCCTAAGTAGCAGCTGAGGTTGCTAAATAAAGTCTGGGTGGATCAGCCTGTTGTTTTTTTAATTTACTGTGACCTTCTGTTTTTCTAGGGTGACAGAGAAGCAGAGCTGGGGCTGCCTTTTTCTCCTCTGTGTGACAGAAAGTCCACCATGGTTGCTCAGTCTCAAGTAGGTATGTGCTTACCAGCCATCGAATGCAAGGAAGCACCAGATGAGAAGTTGTGAAAGGAAGCTCGGATGCTCCCAGGAATTCTTTGACTGGGGAAGGAATCGCCAGCTGCATTCCACCACACTGTGCTCATGGTGTTAGCTGCTCAGGATGACGGAGCTGCTTCATTCTTGTCCCTAGAATGTAGCCAGTTCCTGGGGATATTCTGGTTTTTCTTTCTTCACTTGCAGACAAGTAAAAGAGGCTTCAACTTCACAAGGAGATGACAAGTATCATTGTCAGGAGGCACGGTCTGCTTTGGGCTCTTAGTCTTGCGTGTAGTACTGAGAATTGCTGTGGCATTTCTTGTCATCATTGTTTCTTCTAGACCTGTGTTCAGGGGCTGGGGATTTAGCTCAGTGGCTTAAGCACCTGCCTGGCAAGTGCAAAGGTCACGAGTTCAATCCCTGGTGCTGCAAAAAAAAAAAAAAGAAAAAAAAATAGACCTGTGTTCAGGAAGTCCCTTTTTCTAAATGACTGTTTCCAAGAATGGCTCTTTTAAAATGTTTTCTTCCTGATTTCTTCCCTTCTTTACTTTTTTCTTCCCCATCTCCCACTTTTCAAACACTTACTTTGGTAAAAAAAACAATTTCTGTACTGCTAACCACCAATATTTAGCATTATGGAAATCCTCAGGTGTGGCAGAGGGTACCAGTGCCATTCATATACCTTTGATGAATGTGAAATCATTCAAAATAAATTTTGGCCAGGCTTGGTGACACACGCCTGTAATCCCAGCATTCAGGAGGCTGAGACAAGAGGATCGTTGCAAGTTCGAGACCAGCCTGGGCTACAAAGTGAGCTCAAAGCCAGCCTGAACGGCATAGTGAGACCCTGTCTCAAAAAGACAAGGGCTGGGGTTTTAACTCGGTGGTGTAAGCACCTGCCTGGCAAGCGTGAGGTTGTGAGTTCAAGCCCTGGTGCCAAGAATAAATAAATAAATTTTAAAAGGGTTTCTTCATTATTCTATTTCCGTTTGGGGTGCATATGTGTTTCTTTGTAATATATCCTCAGTTCCCTTTAAATGTTGGACATTGGTAAGCATTAAAGTAGATGTTAAAGATAAAAGCAAATTATAAATGGTATCTGTTTTCAAAGACATTCAGCTGGTATGGGTAGTAGGAAGGATGTTATAAAAACAAAAATCAGTGTTAAGGTAGAACTTAGAAGATAGTACAGTAAAATACAGAATAATGTGTGATTCATTAGTCCCAGGTGATCCACAAAGACTTATTGAGGGGTATTATTTGAGTTGCATTCTAGGAAGTAATCAGGCATTGCTTTAGGCAAAGTGATGTGTGTTAGAGTTGAGTAGGGGATGAATAGAAGGGTATTCCAGACCAGGGTTATAAAATATAAAACTTGCCTTGCCCAACCAATGAATTCTTAATAACTGCATATGGCAGGAACTGTGGACAGGAAGTGGATGCAGGAAGAGACATGTCTGGAGAGAAGATCAGGTCTAGATTTTATATCGTGCTAAGAATAGCACATGCATATACTTTCCAATAAGAAATGACATATCTAAATAATTTTATATAAAGTTTAAAATGTATAAGCTCGTATTTTAGCCTGTGGGCTAAATCTGACTCACCACCTATTCTTATAAAGTTTTATTATAACACAACTGGGTCCATTTATTTACTTATTGTCAGTGGCTCCTTTGCCACTATGGTTAGCAGAGTTGATTGGTTTCGATACAAATGATATGGCCTACAAAGGCTAAATAACCATTTTGTCTTTTGCAGAGAAAGTTTGCTGACCCTTCCTTATTTTATAAACATTTCTCTGGCAGTAGCCTGGAGGATTATGTGGAGGGTTTTGAGTGATCTTGGTTTTGGGGAGATCAGTTGGATGTTGCCTACCGGACTTCAGGGCAGAGATGGTGACCATCAGAACTGAAGTGGTAGCAGGGACTCTCTGAAGAAAGATGGGATATCAGGTGTAAGGCATTTGACTGGATGCAAAGCTTAGAGAAAGGCAAGATTCAGAGTGATTAGATCATGATCCTATCCACAAGCAGTAGGGGAGAAACTGATGAGGTAGTTGTGGTTTGGACATGTGGCGTTTAGTTTGGGGAAGTGTAAAAATGATATCATCAAATATGTTATTTTGAGGTCAAAATTTAACTGCTATTGATAATACTAAAATTTTGGTTATCATCAGTGTTTGCTTATAAGGACATTTTTGGTATGTGGTTGGTTCAGTTCTTGTTTTATTTATTATTTGTGAGTCTTTGAGCATCCTTCAGTATTTCCTCCACCTCAGGCATTGCCAAAACCGATGAACATTCACACATTTCCACATCCCCACTTCAGAGAAGGATGGGCAGTGTTTCCTTTGGTGTTTAATTTCCTTCCAACTGTCATGCATAGTGAATTGCCACTATTCACATTATATCTCCTCAAATATTTCGAACTGCTGTGTTGCAGAGCAGTTGGGAGGTTTTTGAGCTGTTGAGACAATCATTCTGACCCACCTTCACTTACCTGTCCAGGGCAGTGACTTTGTAAACACACAATTCTAGTTTTGATTGCTCTCCCAGGTTCCAACCCTTCTCTTACAACTCTGTTTACCTTCCTTCATTCAGTGTGCCGTGTACTTCAGTTAGCAGATGGAAGCCCATCATTTCATTCCTTCCAGTTCCCTGTAGTCCCTGCTTTACTGCTGGAGTATCTTGAATGGATCTCCACAGAGGCAGTCCCACCTCCTCCAGTGCAGACACTTGTACCTTCTTCATTCCCATCTGGCAATGGCTCTGGTTCCCACCTTCTTTGCCTTCTGTTTGATCTGTTGTAGTAGCTTTGGCCATGATTTTCCCATCCTCAGTCTGTCCTTTTCACACCCTTCTCATCCACCTCTAATTCCAACAGTCCCTAAGCCCTAGCCATCTGTCTTATACCTCCTTCACTCTTCCTCACATCTGTTACCTCACCTTTTCCACCCCTCTGCACCCAGAATTACGGCCACATCTTCCTTTCCAAAACCATTCCTGAAGGTTCAGCTTAAACGTCCCAACATCCATGAAGCTGTTCTGAGGAAGGTAAATGTCCCCGCTCCCTTTGCAGAAGCCTGCATCTGGGCTTTACCTCTGACCCTCCATATGCTCTACCAAGTCATTCCTGTGCTCCTTTAATCTCCTATAAATTTCTCAAGGGCAGGCAGGTTTAGTTATTCATCTTAGTCTTTTATACAGTTCCTTTCACGATGCTTATTCCACAGTGAGTGTTGAATATGTATTTTTAAGCAATTAATTGAATTGCATATTTAAAAGTCACAAGAAAATTACGTATGAAGCATGGAACTGACTCATGGCATTCAAGGAATACATGAAATGAGTAAGACTGATCTGCTGTTAAACAGATCTGGAGCTCCTATGTGGATGAACTTTCTTAAAGACAATAACAATTCATGTGTTTCCACTGGAAAATACGAAACAGCCCCAGGTGCCCTGGAGCTCCTCTAAGGCACTGCTGTTTTTCCACAGGTTTCATTGATTTCATCGTAGAACCCACCTTCACCGTGCTCACAGATATGACTGAAAAGATCGTGAGTCCTTTAATCGACGAAACCTCCCAAACTGGTGGGACAGGACAGAGGCGATCTAGGTCAGTAAAGAGTATGGGGGACTGAGATCCAGCCTGTATATGAGAATTGTATTCTTCTGGGGATGGTGGTGGGATTACATAATGATGCCTACCTTACTTCCTTCTTTCTGGGGATGGAGGTGGGATTACATAATGATGCCTACCTTACTTCCTTCTTGTATGAGTTCTCTCTCTCTCTCTCTCTGCCTCTTTCCTTTTCTCAGAGGAACTGAAAGTGTACTGTAGGTACCCTCCACACTGTCTGGAAAGGGGTGACCAAGTTCCAAATTATGACTGGCAGGTCTCCGTTGCCTCTCCTGCTTCCAGCTTTTACCAAAAGCAGCAATGATTGCTATACTTGACCCTCTGTTCCCAGACAGCCCCAAAAGACAGTAACACTGATAGAAGTGTTTTTTTTAAGTCGTTAATCTCATATATTTTGTCACAGTTATAGAAAGTTGATTAATACCCTTTCCATCTTCCATCAGTGATTTTTTAAAGTGTTTATTCTTTGTATCCTTTAAAAATTTTTTATTACTACATATTTTCAGCACCTAATAATTACATTCATTGTGGGGAGTTGGTGCCTGTACATAACACATCTCAATTACAAGAAATAAAACTGACTTTCTAAATTCAGGAAGAGAATGAAGTAGAGAAATAAAAACCAGAATGTTTTCAGTCACCTTAATGTCCTCATCTGAGAAAATGTGTATTATAATTCTTGCAGTTTTCTGGAAAGATCAAATGAGTTGTTAATGTGTGTGTGTATGTGTGTGTATGCATATGCAGGTTCTAGCACAGAGGAAGTGCTAGCTACAATAAAACTGTCTATTAATCTTTACTACAGTACTACTACTGCTACAACTACTAATATTACCACCACTCCTATTACTACTACCACCACTATTACTACCACCGCTACTTCTATTACTCCTACCACCAGTATTACTATGATTACTGCTATTACTGTTACTACGATGACGTCCCTCCTCCTCCATGCCAAATTTGGGCTTCATTACAAAGTAGAAATAAGGTAGAATGAATTGGAAAAAGAAAAGAGCAGAAAAAGGTAAACAGGGAGAGGGAAAGCTAAGAGGAAGGTTAAGATAGTGGAATCCTGAGATGCTCAGGATGGATGAAACCCTGTTAAGGATGCTGACAAAGAGGATAGAAACCCCTGCCCCAGGCTCATGGTCCCATGGCTCTTCAAACACTAGCTGAAATTCTCTGCTTATCTATTCAGCCTCCATCGTCATTTAATGGTTTGCATTCATGTCAGTGAACCCCTTAGATATGAGATACTTTGTTAGAAGGATAGTACTTTCTGACTTTGTAAAGTGACCTATATTTAAAGCTTAAAGTACTATTCATTTAAAGTAAGGTCATTTGTGTGACCAGGTGCAAAATTTCTAAGCTTTCTGTACCTCTTCACTTTCTCCAAGCAACATAAGGATGTTATCCCTTCTCCTTTACTTAAGGAACCAGGCCAAAACAGATCTTGAGTCCAGAAAAGGAAGAGTTGGAAAGAAAAAGGACCAAAAGACTAAGGTCAGTGTAGAAGCATGTAGGTGAACTGTGGAACAAGCAGAAGTCCAGGTTCAAATTAATTTGTTTCAGTGAATAGAAAAAAGTCCTGTAAGGAAATTTTGGTTATTGGGGAAAAAAGAAGAGACCAATCTACAAAGAAGAAAATGAGAAACATTGAAGGTCAGAGAGTGTAGTACTGATACTCTTCCTGCTGGAAATTCGGAATTTCTCACCTGTCACATATAGAAAATACAAGAATTACAAACCTCATGACCCAGAAATTTTGTGACACTGACTAAGCAAGTACCAATCACTCTTCTCTTGGACTTGCTCATTGCGTACATTTTTAAACACTAATGTTGCTCTTTGGTATGCTTTTTTTGTGTGTGTGTATCCTTTAGTTTGAATAACATCAGCTCATCAGATGCAAAACGATCGGGTGTCAAGAGCTCTGGGTCAGAAGGAAGTGCCCCCATCAATAATTCTGTCATCCCTGTTGACTATAAGAGTTTTAAAGCCACCTGGACGGAGGTAGTGCACATCAATCGGGAGAGATGGAGAGCCAAGGTGCCCAAAGGTAACGTGCTTTGGGGAGCAATCTTCTAGGACACCTATTCAAGCCAACATAACAGTCACTCATAGAGTAAGGGGTTGCCTTCCCTAATTTGTAGTTGGTGCAAATAAAGCACAACTGTTCAAATTGCTGAAATTCACCAAATATGGTAATCTCTCAGCTTTTTACCTTCATTATGTCTAACTCTGAATGCATGGGAAAAAGAGGCAGATCTCCAACCCTCGTGGCATCATAGCCTTTGTGTGATGTGACTAAACTCCTTTTCCTACTGTGAAGATTCTACAGCTGTTGCGTATTACTATTTTTGGGTTTCTGGACCATCTGGTCATTCTCGTTTCATGTCATACAACTGCGAGGATTTTATTTCTTCTTTTACCTTATTAAAGTCCACTAAAAGCCACTTTAGCTATTATGCTGGAATGTAAGAGCTTTAATTTTCCTATTTACATTTTTATCTTTGTCATTACAATTTCCCTTCACTCATTGCTTTGAATATAGAACCACTTTTCTGAGATGACATAACTTACAAGTAAACAGAAATTCTCTGAAGTAAGCATTACCAAATTTAAACCAGAAAAGGTATGGCTCGTGGTATTATGCACAGAAAAAAATAAAAATCCTAGTGTTTTTTGGAAGCTTAAATTCATTTGTTCACACCTGCATTTGTGTTACTGGGCACATACTTCATGATCAGCCTGTGCTTTGTGATAAGAATTTTTTAGGGGGAGGCTCTATGTGCAAGGTAACAACACAAACTTGAAATGAGGGGTGTATAGTTTTAAAGCTTGATTCCAGGGAAGGCCACAAACATGGATGTTCTTGGAGGTCAGCGAAAGGACTGATCCCATGCACTTTGCAGTCAATTTTTGCTAACATGGATTGTGTGCCTACTATTTACTAGGCTCTGTGTCTAGTGCACAGGTACATAGATGAGTAGCAGACATCCACATCCTCAAAGCTCACAGTACTGTGACAGAGGAGGAGGAAGGGACTTCATTACAGTTTCCTGCAAAAGAAAAATAGGAGTTTAGTAAAGGCTTTGTACTTGTCAGCAACACTCACCAACCCTGAGCCTGTGGCCTTCAGAGCAGTCAAGCAGGACTTCATCTCCAAACTCAGCACCTGCACTTGTATTCTCCCAGTGTAATGAGCATGTGAAAAGAAGGGCAGAGGTGGAACATGGTGGCACACCCCTGTAATCTCAGATGATTGTGAGTTCGATGCCAGCCTGGACTACTATGTAGGGAGGCCCTGTCTCAAAACAAAGAGTGGAATGGTGACTGTCTTGATCCATTTTACATTGCTATGACAAAATACTTGATGCTGGATTATTATACAGACTGAGTAATTATAAAGAATACAAGTGTATTTGACCCTGACTTCTGGAGGCTGGGAAGTCTAAGAACACATTTGTCAGCATCTGGTGAGGTTTTTCTTACTGAATGGTGGGAGACATCACAGGGGAGATGAGAAAATGTGTTTGCTTCCTAGAAAGCCACTACTGCTTTCACAAAAAGTTCCACCCTCCAGTCAGCACATACATTTGGGGGTTAAATTTTCCAAACATGAAATGTAGAGGACACATTCCAGTCATAGCAGTGGAAGTGTTCTGACAGCATTGGTCCCCTGTACATCAGGGTTGGAGGGTTTACTTCTAGTATAGGAGAGAAGCCGCTACACAGTTGCAGATATTCAAAGGAAAATGCTGTGACTTACCCACAGAATCCTGTCCAAGTGGCTGCACATTTTAGCTGAAGCGAAAGTTTACATTTGTGGTGGTTTTTTCAGAACATAATTGGACCCTTATCATTTTGGTACAGATGTTGCCCCTGAGCTATGAAGGAAGCAGACACCTCTTTCCTATTTTAAGTGTACCCTTTCACAGTCCATTCAAATTCTTTAAGCATTTAAATCCTCCCTGTTGGCAGGCATTGCAAGTAGTAGTGGCAGCTACTGCATCATTTCAAAAGAAGCGCTCTCTTATAATCAATTACATTGATTACACTTGAAAATCCAATTCCTGACAACACGAAACTTAAAGAGGCACTTCAGGACAATTTGTTTGCAATTATCTGGCTTACTAAAATTATCTTCTGAAACTAATCACCTGGAGAAACATTAGATGGCTGCTTTCCTAAGGGAAACTGGCCCTTTAAAGTGGACAGGCGAAGGGCTTGTAATTTTAAAATGTATTAGGTATGCAGATAGAGATGTTCTTAAGCTATTCTAAAATCATAGAAGGCCAGAGCTTATAGCCAGGGTGTAAAGGATGCCTGGGGTTGACCTGAAGGAGGTATTGGAAATGGGAACAAAGAAAGAGGAGACAAGCTAAGGTCTAGATCATGAGGTTTTGGTATTTTGTGGAAGAATAGTTTGGTTATCAAGGGAAATTTCAGTTAGTGGTGGAAGGAAGAGATAAATTCTCAACTTGTGAGATGTTCTTTGGCAAACTTTTCTAGGTTCATTGTAGCTCCATTTTGGGGATGATATTACACATTACAATGTTGCTGCAAAGGACAGAAACAATATGAAAAGCACTAAGAACAGTGTCTGATAAGTGGTAGCTGTTGTTTAAACACTTTCTAAGAGAATGCTAGCAGTTGTAAAGCAAAGTTAAGATTCTGGTGATCTACTCACAAGTGAAATAAACCAGACTTGCATGTGTAAACATCTTTGTCTCCCTACTGTCAGAAATTGAAAGAGTGAATAAGATCGAAAAGGTACAATAGATACTGTGAAAAGGGAAAGTAACTGCTCAAAAGGAAAGAACAACTGGAATGGGGGAAAGGAGAAAAGAAGGAAGGGAAAAAATATATATACACACAAGATAGCTAAGATAATTGTACTAATATTCTATTAGTTCCGTGAGAGGAACAGTTAGTAGCTACATTGTTTGATCAATTTTGTGTGTCGATATCTGGTAGTCTGAGCAACTATTTTGAAGACAACAATATGCAATATAATAACTGTTGTTAATTTCCTATCATCTTGTTTTGAAATTGCATATCGTATTTATTGTTTTATTTTTTATTCTTTTAAAATTAAAAAAAGACTCTGGTGGTAAAAATACCTACTGAAAGAAAACATTTTATCACATACTCTCCTTAGCACTACTGTTGACTGGTTGACTAATGTTACAGATAAATACAGTTTGCATTTATTTTTTCGTGATGGTTACTTTAATTAGATAATCTCAGGCTGATTTCCTAGTTGTTTTTTTTTTTCCACCACAGAACCCTGCCCTCCACAAGGCATCTAAACATAATTGTTATTAGAGTGACTGGAATGGATTGGGTTTAAAGTCTTGGTTTTATTGGCCAATGTGGTTTACAAAGCTACATAAACCAGAGTCCTTTGTTAAGAAAGATGAAATCAATGTTTAACAGCTTTTAGAGCATAAATATTATTATTCCCAACCAAAAATGCATAGCAGTTTGTAAATCTGATCTACAATTGTCAAGTCTTATTTCAAATTTAATACTTTTTAATATTTATTTTGTGGTGTAAAAATAGTATGTATTTAGGTCATAAATGCTGAAATATGAAATGCATTTATAAAAAGGAAACAAAAATCACTCATATATAATTAGTGTAAAAATTCTAGTCATTCTTTTTAATTTACTTAACTATGCATATAAATAAAAGTTTTCTGTTTTTGAGAAATTTGGATCATAATGAAATATTGTCTTGTATTCTACTTTTTTTTTCTATTGTGAGTGTTTTCTCCTGATGCTGAATATTCTAATGTAAATGTGCATTGTTCAACTAATACCATAGTCATTACTGGTCATTAGATTTCCTATTGATTATTACATATAACATTGTTGTGAACATGCAAGTTCAAAAACCTTTGAGTTTACTTCAGATTATTTATCTGGAATAAATTCATAGATGTAGAGTTTCTCTGTTAAAATAGATGAAAACAGCTCTTAATAGATATTGTCAAATTTCTTTGTGGGTATTTTTTAAAAACCAATTTTCTCTCCCAGTTGGAAGTATAGTGAGAGTGCCCATTTCTCCTTATTATTTCCCCCTTTATTTTTTCCCATTACAAGGCTTACATTCTTATGATTGATTCATAATAGTTTCTATATATTGTGGATACTTCTTCAGTTGCCAAAATGTCTGACAATTTCTACCCTACCCCAGTTTATCATAAGCCTTTAACTTTGCTTATGGTCTCATTTAATACTTCTTATTTTTAATAGAAATTAACTTCAAAGTTATAAATTTAAATATGGGATAGTGTATAATGATACTACTTTGCTGAGAAATTCACAGCATTAACTCACTTCCCCATCAACAGTTTTTATTAAATAATATGCAATTTTTATCCAGGTGGTTTTAAGTGTAATGTTATCATATGATCAATTTATCCTTAAATATTATATTTTAATATTTATATCAAGTTTAATCTCTGAAAACAATTATTTTTGTTTAACAATAAACTTTGCTAGTTTCATTGTACATTATTAACATTTTTCTCATATTTGAGTATTAATATTGATTGAAATTTTCTGTTAGCTAGAGTACTTCTTAGACCACACTTTTCCCACAAGTAACTATAGGGACACATTCTGGATTCTTAAATGTGCCTAAAAGTGTCTTTCTACTGTTCTTATACTGAATAAAACTAAGAGATCATGGAAGTATTTTGGTTGTTTTCTTCCATCAGTCTGTTGTCTTTTTGTGTCTTTTTCCTCTTTGTAGGTAGTTTTAAGTAGGCATTTCAAACAATTATATTAAGGGATAACAGTTCAATAGAATTTTAAGCTAAATAGCTTATAGCATCATTATCAAGAAGGCAAACTAAATGAAGAAATCAAGAGAATTTTTTGAGGTCATGCAGACATGCAGCGGAACCAGCTGTCCGGAGGTATGCAATTTACAGATTAGGAGGGCTCTGGTCACCCTAACTCCTTAGCTGCTTACTATGGACCATTTTCATAATGATTCATAGCAGCAGTGATCATTTGAGCTGAGAAGAAAAAGTAAAGAAACTAGGAAGTGTGCATTCAGCAAGTCTAAGTTGCCTAGGAAGGAGTGCAAGGGTGCTAACTCTTAAACCTGGAAACAAATTACGGGTCATTACTGGAACCTGGCGGGGTGTATACGCTAAAAATGCTTCCAATATAGTTTTTCTCAATATGGGAAAATTTTATTTATATTAATAATTTTTATCTTTAAAATATAAGGGAATCTGGAGTGGACAAAAAAAAGCTACCTCCTATTGATGTATTTTCTTTTTCCTCATCTGCATGTGTGCTTGTTTTTTTCTCCTCGTTTTGAGTAATATCTCTTGGAGTACTATATGGCTAATTGCCCTTCTATCAGGTATCTCAGACTTGAGCCAGTGGTAGAAGTAGAGTAGAGAAGCTGAAGAGCATAGCAAAGCCAGCTCCTGGATGGTGATTATTGCAGGGAGAGGAATCGCACAGTGGGGCAGGCTCATGTCTGATCTGATCATGATGTCATCAGAGCTACC
>RJWT010043294.1:0-11981 GCA_004365215.1 Cuniculus paca | reverse complement strand
CTGAGAGACTCAGCAGGGAACAAGGGTTCTTACTTTGTAAATATCCTCATCTTGTGCAGAGGAAGGCAAGGACATTTTGTGAGTGTTACACCCACCCTGGGAAGGTGGGGGTGGCTTGTGTACAACTTAAGGGTAGAGAAGAGGCTTGCCTTTCTCTCTCTTTTGCTCTGGCTGCTGCCTTGAAGTGTTGCCCCTGTGCCATGCCACTCTGCTTTGGAGCCAGCTGATTATGGACTGAAATCTCCAGAAACTGTAAGCTAAATAAACCTTTCCTTGCTTCACTTCGGGTGTCAGGTGTTTATCTCAGCAACGAAGAAAAGTAACCAAAACAACTGGATTATTCAAGTTTTTTGTAAGATACTCCTTCAATTGACCACTTGCATTACCTTGAAAATGCCTACACCAAACTTTCACTTACCAATCATCTTGCTCTTCCATATCACTAACCCCTTCACCCTTCACCCAAAAGTATAAAGGCATCCTTCAATTATGTGTTGATACAGTCCTCAATTCCATGTCAACTGTACTGTTTAGAGCTTCTATCCTGTATCATCTAGATCAGTGGTGGTGAACCTGTGGCACACACTCCACAATGGACTGTCTGTAGCATTAAAAGTTCTAAAAGCTTCACCATCACTGACCTAGACATTTGCAAATTTTCCTGCACTTATTTTTTTTTATTTTAAAGAAAATAGGACAAAACAAAACCAAAACAGAATGAAAAAAGCGAAAGAAAACAGAATAGAGTCAACACTGCAAGCTATACAGGTTTTCAAAACATAACAACAGGAGATTAACAATGGTTACCCTAGTGTCTCTTGCTTTCTTCAAAATGGTTGTTCTTACATTTACAGACAATAAACTCAAACAAAACAAAGTAGTATAAAACCAGATAAAAGAGAATAGCATTACAGGTCTTCAAGTCGGATACTTTTGCCAACATGCTAACTCCAAACAATGATACACTGTATCCCTGAAAATGTACAGGGCCAATATTCATTTTCCCTCTAATATAAAATGTGCAATATCATGTTGGCTAGAATTTTTAAATCAGATTTCTCATTTCATTCATTAGTACTTGTAACAAAAGCACGGCAACATCAACTTTCAGGAACACCCTCATTGCTCATGCTTAGAAACAAAGATTTGATTTCCTGTTCTGTGGTGAACACTCGCATTAGCACTGTTATGGCTTATATCTAGACTTCCCCCAGAGCCCCACGGGCTTATAGGTGGGCACTGTTGGCACGTGTGTGATTTGTGTGTGTGAGATACTGGCTTAGTCCACTGATTGGTTTACACATACTTCTAGGTGTGGGTGATGGAATTATTGAAGAAGCAAGACCTACTCTGGGTGTGCATGGCACCAACCAATAGATTTGCAGTCTGCGTAGAATAGAAGGGAAAGAAGAAGTCTTGCTGCTTCCTGTGTGCCACATCATGGACTGTTTCTCCTCTGCCATTCCCTTCTGCCACACTGCACTGCTTTGAAGACAGCTAACTATGGACTAAAGCCTACACTAAAACTGGCAACGATGAAATTATTTATCTGAGCACCAACCATTAAGTCTGGTAATAGCAGGGTCACTTTCATCATTTCCAGTGATAGATGAAACTTTGGTTAGGCTATATCAATACTTACCTCAGTATCTGCTATGGACTTTAATAACTACCATGGGAAGACTAAGCACAATATCTTCAGAGAAACCTGTACACCAAATCATAAAAACACACTTTTGGTACACATTACATTCAAGGAAGACTGACACATTCTTTAATCATGACATTCATTTTGCCACTCATCACAGTTACACGGCAAAAACAGACAGTGAGTTAAGAAATACCATCTTTGCTGGGGACATAGCTGAGCAGCACAACACCTGCCTGTCAAGCACAAGGTCCTCAGTTCAATTTCCAATACCAAAAAGAGCTGTTGCCCCACTTATACCCTGAATGGAACCTGTATGAAATTCACAAGATCTACTGGTAGAGCTCGAACAGCAGCTGGTGCTCCCTCACTGGAGCAAGAACACAGTGAACACCACACTCGCCAAATAAAAGGAGAAACATCAGAGCTTCGCCATTACTAGTCAAATCTGTACCAGAAAATAAAGGCTCTGAGGGTGAATGTGGCATAGGTACTGAATCCTACAGTAGCCAAGAGTTTTACTGGATTTGTGCCCAAGAAACTTGAGAACATATCATTATGCACATGCAGCTGACATTTACCTGGATATGGAGGACCACATGGCCCCAGTGAAGAACCAACAACCTGACATTTGAGTGAGTTTCTGATCACTGGGTTCTCTGCAACCTGACCCTCTCTTGAAGGTAACTGGAAAAATCACAGAGAAGAGGGTGAAGGTGTAGAGTCGATGAGAATTTCATTGCTCAATGAAACTGGAGTGACACTAGAAACCTACCTGGATGCTAAAATGTTTGCCAGTGAAACAGTCCTATCCCCAGAATTGACATCTCAAGTGGACAACTGCAAACTCTCTAATATTTATTGCTCCCCAGGCAGGGCTACAAAAAGCACAAGAATCTAAACAGTCACTCCTCTTCTCTTCTCTCTTCTCTCTCCTCTCTTCTCTCTCCTCTCTCTTCTCTCTTCTCTTCTCTTCCTTCCTTCTTCCTTCCTTTCTTTTTTGTAGTTTTCTTGAGACGGGGTCTCACTATGCAGTTCAGGCTGGCCTTGAGCTCACTTTGTAGCCCAGGCTGGTCTTGAACTTGCAATGATCCTCCTGCCTCAGCCTCTTGAGTGCTGGGATTACAGAAGTGTGCCACCACACCTGGCAGAGAATCACTCTTTCAATGCTCCTGTTTTGGCACCCATTTGAACCCAGCCATGCCAAGTGACCCCTCATAGAGACTATGCTTTGTGACCTGAGCACCAAAAAATCAAGAGGGGACCAGGAATGCTGAGGGATATCTTCATCATTGACCTGTGCACTTAGAGGTGGCAGGGCCTCTTTTGAACCCTGGGCCCACGTCCACACTTATGGGATATCTCTAGGGGTCTGCAGGAGTACATTGGTTGTATGCCTCACTGTGACATGAGGATCCCTGTGTAAAGCAAGTTTTAGTCCTTGCACCAGCACGTGTGAGAATTGTAAACATCATTGTGTTTGGCTGTGGGGTCCACTTGATTTACTAACTGGGTCTTCCAAAACTCCACTGACGAAGGCTGATAAGAGAATCCTTGCTTGCTGGAAGAGAAACCTACTGAAATTTCAAGGGTCAGTGTCCCTAGTGGTAGACACCTGGATGTTAGCAAGAATCCCTGACCTCAAATACACAGCAAATACAGAACCAGCCTTTGCAACTACCATCCTGCATGAAAATTTTAAGCTTATTAAGATGCCATCAGGAAGGGTCACATATTTTACCTTTGCTGCCACACATGTAAAATAGCAGGGAAAAGACAAGGGTACCCAAAAGTCCTTTTCCAACATACATGGGAAAAGGAGGTAGCAACATCTCACACGACTGGATCACCAGCCAGGACCTTTCAGGATAACTGGTGACAAAATGTGGCAACACCAGATTAGGCAGAGGTTCTTTTAGATCTCGTTAAAGAACATCAGACTGTAAGAACTGGTCTATGTGCACATTAGGACTTACCTGATCTTCTGCAACTTCAATCCCAAAATGTTTTCTCACTGCTGCCTATAACTGTGTGGAGGGAAGTTCAACAACACCATGCAAAAATATCATTCAGCATTCACAATCCTCTGCCAGAATACCTGGTCCTTTCCGGTGGTACATAAGCTTTCACTCCACCCTGATACCAGGACCAATCCAAAGAGAACTGGGTCATCCCCAGACATTCATCCTTATCAACTAGTCACCTGCCAAGATTCATGTGCTTCCTGACCAAAAGGCTGTCAATCCCAAAACACACAGATCCTGTAACATTCATTTTCCTGACTCTCAAGGGGGAAATTCTTGATAACTGCATGGATTTGTTCCACTTTCATAGCTTCCCTCAGTAATCCACTGAAAGCCTAGCCACAGCCACCCACAGGGACCCCACCATCACTCACCAGAGTCCATGGCGATACATTCTGCTGCTATGAGGGAGGCCCAAGCTGCAATTACCTGAAACTTGGCAGTGTTCCATGGGATGGCCTCTTGTGGCTCACAGTGAGTTCTGGACCTATTGCTGGAAAAGATGCACAAGAAAACCTATACTTTATCAGTCCTCTTTCCAGTTCAACCTGCAAAATCTCCAATCATTGCATCATTTATGGTCCAAGGCCACTACCACATTCCTCCTAAATGCCCATGGGACTAGCCATGCAATAATAAATGGAGAGTCCTGAGGAGCTATCTGCGAAACCACTCCAATCCACACCTCAGGAATTCAACCTATCGTAATAACCACTTGCCTGGATTATTCTCCTACTGGAACCAGCATGAAATGCATATGATCTGCCAACTTTGATTCAAAATTACCTGGTGCTCCCTCACGATGAGAAGAAGGCACTGAACACACATTACTAAGTGAAGGGAAAACATTAGAGATACACCACACAAGTACTCAAATATATACCAGAAAAAAGGCTCAGATAATAAATGGAGGATAGATTCTGAACCCTACACAAGGCAAGTACAAAAGTGGATTCATGCTCAAGAAACATGAGAAATATCACATTATACCATGTTTTTGAAATCCAACTGAATATGGAAGACCACAGTGTATTCCGTGAGGTGATGGTAGACTGATCATTACCTGATTTTCGCATGAGGTTGTAGCCACAGGTTTCTGAACATTCCTGTCCTCACTTCAAAGGAAACTGGCAAAAACACATGGAGAAGTCTGTATCATTTTAAAGTCGATGAGCAAATCAGTTCCCAGTAAAACAATGAATAAAACAGGATGGTTTCCAGGGAAACACTCCTGTCGCCAGAGTCCAACCTCTCCTAAGTGGTACCTGCAAACTCTCCAATGCTTACTGTTCCACAGGTAGGGATTCAACAAGCACAAAAACATTCACTGAATCACTCCTTCAATGCTCACCATTTTGGCATCCATTTGACCCTGACCATGCCAAGTGTAGTATCACTGAGTATGCCATACTGTCTGACCTGAGACCCTTCAAATCATGGAAGAAGTTTAGGAATGATGAGGGACACCTTCTCTAATTACCTGTGTATGTAGGGGTGGCAGGACCTCACTGGTGGCCTGGGCCAAAGCCCATATTTACGTGATCTGAAGGGATCTTCATAAGTTGAACATTTCACTGGAACATCAGGATCCCTGTGAAAAACGCACCATGAGAACTGAATTAGTTCATGTCTCCTTGCAACTGCACATGCGACAACTGTGTTTGCTAGCAGCCCCACTTGTTTCACTATCATGGATTTATGGAGCTTCACGGACAAAGCAGGGTAAGAGAAATCTCTTTCCTTGAATGGAAACCTGCAGAAGCTCAATATCCATAGTGGTGGAAATCTTGATATTAATAAGACTCTGTGCCTTTATACACAGGACAGTTAATTAATTTAAGTGGCAACACCCAGCTGAACTGAGTCAGCATGGTTCTGAGTGTGGAAGACCCACCTGAGGATTATTGCCAGAATGGCATAAAGGGAGAACGAAAGGGGAATATTGCATGCTGCTGATTTTACTTATCCCTGATGGTATGGGCAGGTATATTGCAGATAACAAGAGGCATTATGATAGCCTTATCAATTGCTTTTTACCCTGTTTAGAAGTCATGTACCATGTTCATTGCTTTGTTTTGATTGACTTTACTCTGTTTTATTTTGTTTGGTTGTATTCTTTTCAAAATAAAAAAAGAAAAGAAAACCCATCAGAATTACAGCAGACTTGTCAACACAAACTATGAAGTCAAGAAGAGTTTGGAGTGAAGTGTTTCAAATCCTGAAAGAAAACAACTTCCAACCCAGGTGATGTACCCTGTAAAACTATCTTTCAAAATTGATGGAAAAATAAGATACTTCCATGATAAAGAACAACTGAAGGAATGCATGATCACCAAACCAACCCTACAGAGAGTGCTGAAGGATACTCTAGAGAGAGATAAAGATGACCATGGTTCCAGGAACAGCAGCAGAGGGAAGGAGGATTGCCAAACAGGACAGGCAATTGAATGAAGGGGAAAAGCAGAGGGCCAACAACAGGGGGATAGCATGGCAGAGACAAACCAACGTATGCTGGTTGTAACCATTAATGTACATAGCTTCAATTCAGCAATAAAAAGAAACACAAGAATGGATCAAGAAACAAGATCCGTCAATATATTGTACACAAGAAATACATTTAACTCGAAAGGAAATTCATAGACTTAAAATCAAAGGGAAGAAAACAATTGTTCTATGTGACAGGAGACCAGAAAAAAGCAAGGGTAATTTGCCCATCAACCACAGAACGGATAAGAAAGATATGGTATTTTCATACAATGGAATGCTACCCAGCTATAAAGTAGGATAATCTCAAGGTTCTTGTAGGTAAATGGATGCAACTGGAGATCATGTTCATGGGCAAAATGGTTTGAGCTCATACGGGGGAACACTAGCACAAAAAAATGGAAGGAGTTAGTGGGATCCAAAAACACAATAAGCATTGTAAAAGTGATAGGGGAGGAAACACCTAGGAAGAGAAAATGGTAATAAATATTAATTTCCCATTGTCTTGTCTTGAACTCCTGTAATGTTTTCACAATTTTGTTAGGTTTGGTTCTGTTCTGTCTTGTTGAGTTAGATTTTACTGTGTCTAATGGTATGGGCAGCTATTTTGAACATAATGTGTTGTATTATGATAATCATGGCTGGTTTCCTATTATCTTGTTTTGAAGTCCTATAATGCTTTCAATCTTTAATCAGTTTTGATTTGTTATGTTTTGTTTGATTTTGTTATGTGTGATGCTATGAACAGATATTTTGAAAAAAAAAAAGAGAGAGACATTACAGTAACCATCATTCATTTCCTGTTACCTGGTTTTGAAGTCCTGTAAGCGTTCATTCTTTTGTTTTGATTGGTTTTAGTCTGCTTTCTATTATTTGATTTCATTGTGTACGAGGGTATGGATGGCTATTTTGAAGAGAACAAGAGACATTATGGAAGCCATTGTTGATTTCCTATTGTATAGCTCTGAAGTTCCATAATGCTTTCATTCTTTTGTTTTGATTGGTTTTATACTATTTTGTGTTGCTTGATTGTATTATGTGTGAAGGTATGGACAACTATTTCAAAGAAAACAAGAGACATTATGGTAACCACTGCTGATTTCCTGTTGTCTTGTGAAGTTCTGTGTTGCTTACATTGTTCTGTTCTGATTTGCTTTGTTCTGTTTTGTTTTCTAATGTTTTATTCTCTTTAAAATAAAAAAAATATGACAATACCAGGTTAGACAGAGGCTCCTACTCAACCTCATTAAGGCTTATCAGGCCCCCAAAATGGAAATATACCCATGTTAGGACTTACCTGACCATCTGCAATCTTGACTCAGAAAACTTGTTTACATTTCTGTGTACATCTGCCTGAAAGGAAGTCCAACAACACCATGTAAAAACCACGTCATTCAACATGCACTTTGTCTGCAGGAACATCTGACCCTCTCCTTGGCCACTGCCACTGGCACAAAAGGCTTTCATTCTATGCTGATATCAGAACAAATCAGAGGAAAGACTATCATCCCGAGACACTCATCCTCATCAAGCAGTCACACACCAAGATTCCTGTGCTTCTTGGTCAGAAGATGGCCTGACCACATTGTCACTGGAGATGGGAAA
Source organism: Cuniculus paca (assembly GCA_004365215.1). Classification (NCBI taxonomy): domain Eukaryota; kingdom Metazoa; phylum Chordata; class Mammalia; order Rodentia; family Cuniculidae; genus Cuniculus; species Cuniculus paca. The sequence continues at coordinate 4,220 of RJWT010043294.1, read as the reverse complement.
AAGAAATTCCAAGACAGATGGATCACTCAATATTCATGTTCCTGCACCCTACATCAAGAGCAAACTCATGGTCATTGGATTGGCTTAGTTCCCCTTTCATCATTTCCCTAGGCACCTGCACCCAAGCACAGCTGGGATAACCCTCAAGGACTCTTCCATCATTTAATGAAGTACATGGAGATGCCATGTCTGTTGGAATGAAAGCAACTCACACTCGCATTTACACGGTACCTTGGAATGTTAAACGGGATACCTGATGTTCAATGATTTGCAGTGAGTTCCAGACCCCTCACTGTAAAAGATGTCAAGAATACCTATTCTTTATGGTCATATTTCCTGTTTCCACCTGCACAATATCCATGTCATTATATCTTTTTTGGATACATCACAACTACCATAGACTAACCATGCAACAGTAAATGGACAGTCTTGGGATACCCGCCATTCTGCTCCAATACCTATTCCAGAAATCAACCCTATAAAAATGAACTCTTGCTCCACTTCCACTTATTCCTTTACCAGGACTCTTATGAAATGCACTAGTTTGTTGACAGGGACTCAACAGCACCTGGTATTCCCTTATGATAGTGAAATTTGTATTTGCCCCAAAAAAGGCAAAGCATCAGAGGTTTGCCATAGTCAAATCTGTATCAGATTTTTTTGGTTCTGAGGGTGAATAGGGCATAAACTCTGAAGCTTAAACTTTCTAAGTCCTAAAGTGAATGTGTACCCAGGAAACATAAGAAATATCTCATTGTGCCCAAGCTCCTGACATCCATCTAAACATGGAAGACCATATGCTCCCCAGTGAGGTATCAGCACCTGATCTACCTGACATTCCCATGAGGTTCCAACCATAGTCTTCTTGCCATCCCTCTCATGCAGACAACTGGAAAAATGTCAAGAAAAGGATGTCAATATAGAGCCAATAAGCATTTTCAGTGTCCATAAAAAACTACTGAGTGACACTGGAAACTTACCTGGATGATGAGATGATTGCTAGGAAAACTTTCCTGTACCCAGAGTCCAACCTCTCTTAAGTAGACACCTGCAAACCTCCCCTTTACTTATTGCTTACTGGCCAAGGCCACAACAAGGACAAAACCCTGCATTGAATCACTCCTTGAGTACTTACAGATTTAGCATCACTGCTGTCTCACCCATGCAAGTTGTCTCCTTTCAGATACTGCCATGTCAGAACACTCTGTCCTTTCTGACCTAAGAACCTTTAAGTCAAGGAGGGGATTGGGAAGGTCAAGGGACACCTTCCTCACATACCTATGCACATGGAGATCGGGATTTTGTCAGTGGCCTGAGCTGAAGCCCAGATTTACATGAGTATCTGTAGGGATCCACCTGAGTACTGTGTATGGGGCCCTCTGACACCCACATGCCTGTGAAAAACACAACAGGGATTATAGACTTAGATAACGTCTCCTTACACAAGCACATGTGAATTGTTGAGGTCACTTGTTTGTAAATCCCATGTGGTTTGTGACCTGGGTCTTTGCAGTGTCTGTTGAGAGAAATCTTTCTCCCTTGCAAAAAAACTATAGAAGTTCCAACAGTTGATATTCATAGTGGTGGAAACATGGATACTAACAAGGATCCATGCCTCTCATTAATCACATCAAGCCTGAAAGTCATATTATGTACCAGTCATCCTACATGAAAATGGATGCTTACCCACAGCCACTGGGGATAGTCTGTTGTTCTACCTTGGGTATCATACACGTCCAAGAGTGGCAAAAAGACAAGGGAGCCCAAGTCCAGTCCTTTAATGCCAATCAGAAAAGAAGGGGTCCTCTGTCTCATAAACCTCATCACCAGCTGGATTATCTTAGCAGAAAACCTGGAATGAAACACAGGAATACCTGTTTACGCAGAGGCTCCTTTTCAACTTTCCTAATGAACAATGGGTTCAACATGCACTGAGAACCACTCAATGGAAAGACTCCCAAGAGAATTTATCCTTTACTGGTCCCATTACCCATATCCACCTGCACAATCTCCACATCATGCTATCATTTGGGGATCATTGCCCCATCAGGCTCCTTCTATAGGGCCAATGACTAACTTTGCAACAGTAAATGGATATTCCCCAGGAGATACCAAGCAAATTGTTCCAATTCCTATTTCAAGGACCTACATGGCAACAATGATTTTTTGCCCCGCTTATTTCCCTACTGGAACTACTATAAAAATACACAATACCTGCAGGTTAAGAATTCAGTAGATCCTGATGCTCCCTCATTACAGTCAGTAGGCACTGAATATCGAATGGGGTATTAAAAAGAGACTAAACATTGAATAAAAAAGGAAGAAATATTAAATAAAGAATTGGAGCCACTGCTGCCAGACGGGACAGCCAGAGCCCAGCCCTTTCCAGCATGTGGGATGGGAAACAAGCAGAGCACACCCCCACACACACCCTCCCCCACCCCCTGGGCAACTGGCTGATCTGGAGAAACATAGGCTGCCATGATGGCTACTGAGGTGAAGTACAGTTTGATACTTGTGGTGTTTTGTGTTTCACTGACTTTGCAGCTCTGGGGTAGGTGGTATGATCATCTATTCAGAGGATGACAGTACGTAGTGTAACATCTGTGTGGGGTCTCCTTTTGAGGGTGGTGGCTGTTGTTGATTCCCTAATGTCTTGTTTTGGGGTCCTGTATCATTTTCACTGTTTTGTTGAGTTGAATTTTATTCTGTTTTGCTTTGTTTGATTTTGTTATATCCAATGGCATGGGCAGCTATTTTAAAGACAACAAGATCTATTATGGTAGCCATTTTGGATTTGCTATTGTCTTGTTTTGAGGTCCTTTGTTGCATTCATTGCTTTGTTTTTGTTGGTTATATTCTGTCCTGTTTTGTTTGATTTTTACTATCTCTGAAGGTATCTGCAGCTATTTTGAAGACAACAAGAAGCACTATGGTAACCATTAATGATTTTGTATTGTTTCGAAGTCCTGTGTCACTTACACTGGTTTGTTTTGATTGACTTTATTCTGCTTTATTTTGCTTGGTTTTATTCTTTAAAAAAATTTAAGAATTGGAAGTTCTTGAATAAACATTGGAAGTTTGCTATCAGTAATCAAATACATACTGAGAGAATGGTTTCAATGTTAAATATGGCATCAACTCAGAACCCCACACTAGCCAAGATGTTTGGAGGATTGTTACCCATGAAAAGCAAGAACATCTCTACACACATCCTTCTGATATCCACTAGGATGGGACAGATCACATGGACACCTGTGGGACAAAGACCTTGATTCTTACCTGGGATTTGCAGGAAGTCTTCTCATAGCCTTCTTGGCTTCATTATCCTCTTCTGAAGAGAACCTGGAGGAAAGATACAGAAGTGGGTATCAGAGTAGAGCCAATGAGCTTTTTGGTGCACAAGAAAACCCTTGAGTGACAAAGGAAACCAACCTGGACACTGGAATCATTGGCAGAGAAACAGTCCTGTACCCAGACTCTAAACTTTCCTAACTAGACAAAAAAATATCTTATTCTTACAGCTCCCTGGCCAGGGCCTTGACAAGCACAAATTCTGGACAGAAGCACACATTCAGTGCTCACCAGTTGAGCATTCTTCTGAGCCCACCCATGCCACATGTCCCATACAACCACTAGCGTGGCTGAGGACACCTTCTTTCTTATCTGAGTACCAGTATTTCTAGGAAGGGGCCTGGAAGGTCAAGGGACACCTTTGTCACTTATGCAAAGGGCCTAAATCCACACCTACCTGGATGTCTGTAGGTATCCACCAGGATACTCTGTGTCCAAGGAAAAACGATTCTGGGAATATTGATTTTATCCACATCTCCTTGCACCAGCACATATGAGAACTGCAGAGGTCCCTGTGTTACTTTGTGTACCCCAATTGCTTGATGACCCGAGTTCTTGTGGAACTCCAAGGACAAAGGCTGGTCAAAGAACTCTTCTCTTAAAGGGAAACCTACAGACGTTCTGAGGGTCAATATCCACAGGCCTAGACACTTAGAGGTTAACTAGAATTCCTCCCTCTTTCTCCACACCTGTTGGCATGAAAAATCCATTAGGGGCCAGCTGATCTACATGAAATGGGAAGCTTATCAGTAGCCACTGGAAAGAGTCCCTTATTTTACTTTCATCAGAACATTTGCAAACAGCAGGAAAAACAGAAAAGTACCCAAGTTGTTGCCTCCAATATTCATCTGAAAAAAGTGTCCCAC
>RJWT010043293.1:0-11980 GCA_004365215.1 Cuniculus paca | reverse complement strand
TTTTTTTCTTCCAGATGGTTTAAAATGTGACTGGAGGAAAATGTTGATACTCATGAGTATTTTTCTTTTTAAGTACTAACGGAGACATTGTAGCTACAGAACAGAAGATTTGACATAGGGAGACCCACATTAGCATTTAGTATTTAGTATAAAATAGTACTAGTAAATTGTAATAGTTCACATTTACATAGAACTTACTAAGTTGTAGGCATTGTTCCAAGCACATTATGTTTGTCTGTCTGTCTATCTCTCTATCTACTGACCTATAAAGCTATCTAATCTATGCTTTTTCATTTAGTCTCCCTTCTGAAGTATATACTGTCTCTTTCCTTGCATTTTAAATAAAGAAACCGAATCACAGAGGCATAGATTACCCTGTCCATAATGAATATTTTCATAGTCTTTGCCCTTTAACTGTAAATAAAATATGGTAAAAATCTGATTTTTATAATAAAAATATTAAAATGTATTTGCTAAGATAATTCTAATTGAATGGTTGAAATACAGAAAGTATTCACAGCATAGAGAGAGGGATAAATGATGAAAATGAAGTTGGAGTAGACTTTCCCATATGTTGATTAAAAAGTTCTTCCTCCGTTCATTTTCTAACTCTCTAGTTTCACCTAATGCACTTAAGTCTCAGTTTATGTATGGTGTGAGGTAGGGATCTGGTTTGATTTTTCTCACCATTGACCCAGTTTTGCCAACAATTTACACTGAACAATGTTTATGTATGATTTATGGGACAATTATTGTCATTTATGGGATGATTATGAGTTCCTTTATATTTAAGAGTCTGTATCCCTTTCTCTCACTGTCTTCTTGCCTGTGCTTAGTATTAACTCATATTTTTTATTAGTAGGTATTTTTTAAAAACCTTAATGATTGAACAAGATAATTTCAAAATGTTTTACAAATTTGTTAGTTGTGAATGATATCTCATAGTGGTACCTAGAGTCACAAACTTAATTCTTTTCATGATTCTAGTTGCAAACTGAATTGGATGAGAACTGAATTAAATTTCCCCATAAGGTCAACATTGAACCTAACCATTTAATTTCATTTGGTTCTCCTCCACATTTGGTATGGAGAAGAACTACCTAATTAGATTTATTCTGTAGCCTATAACCTTCTTAAACACTCTTATTTAGTTCAAGTAGGTTGTTAATTATGTTGATTTTTCTAGGTGAATGTTCATAATTTCTTGAAATAATAGCAGTTATTATTCCTTTCTTAACTTTACACCTATTATTTTTTGTTCTCATAAAAAATTATGTCTAACAATAGAGGTAATCATAAGACTTTTTCCCAGTCATAAAAGAAATGTCTTTTCTTCTTGCTTTTTGTTTGATTTTATAAATTTGATGAATTTCCACATCTACTTATAATTATTTTCTGTATGAATTGGGATAATCATATGATTTCTATCTTTTCATTATCATGTAATAAGTTAATAGGTTTTTAAAATAGTAAATCACCCTTGCATTATTGGGGTGAATCCTTCCTGCTCATGATATTTTATTTTTATTAATATGCTGTTGAATTTTGTTAGCCATTTTTAAAAGGATATTTATACCTAAGTTGATAAGTGAAATAAATTTTTTCTCTTATGTTGGTTTCCTTAGTTTGGAAATGAATGCTACATTAGCCTCATAAAATAAACTGAATTTCAAGCTTTGTACTTTTCAGAAATAACTTGCGTAAGGAAGAAATGAATTGTTTCTTGAAAGTTTGGTAGAAAACACTTGGGAAGCAAGCATTTTATTTTATTTTTCTGTGCTATTTTTTTCTAATAAGAGAGGCCAGTTTTTTAATGTTAATGAATTTTGAATTTATATCAGTTATATAGTACTTAGCTTTAATTTGGTCTTTTATATATTTCTTGTTAACTAAGTTTTCAGGTTCATTACTATGTAATTAGATTTTCAAGTTGATTATTGTATCATTACTGGTAATATTCTGTTATTGTTTATAATCTACATTGTGTCAAATTATGTTCACATTTTTTTCCATTTTGCTCTGTATAGCTTAATATCTGTCATAGTCTAGATTCTAATATATCCCCTTCTGGTTTTGTTTATCTTTTGTGTGATTTGCTTCTCTACGACACTGCTGTTTCAATCTATGTTTTCTAACCTCGCTGTGTGTTTGTATTTTCTTATTTTTCCTTTCTGTCTCCTTAAATCCACATGGATATTGCTTCCTGTTGACAGTCAGTTGACAGGAAACTGATTTAGATGTGTATTCCTGAGAGTTTCAGAAGTGCCCAGGAAGAGTCAAAGATCACACTGTTAGGTGCCTCTTCACTTCCTGCCCACACGGTTTCAAGCAACTGTCTCTGAACCTCTGGTCTAAGTTTCCTCAAATGGAAACTGAAATCAAAGTGGCACTTCCCTCAAGGATTCTCATGGAGTTCAAAAAGATTAACAGACCTCTAAGCTTAGACCCATGTCTCAGCATTATGATGCTCAGTGAATTTTAACAAATGATGGTGGTGACGGTGATGATGGCAATGGAGATTGGTCTGTGCTATGGTTTAATCTTAGTTGTCACCCAAAAGCTCATAGGTTGAAGGCTTGGCATGCAGCTGATGGTGCTCTTGGGAGGTGGTAGAGACCTAGACTTGGGTCCAGTGGGAGGAGGTGGGTTATTGGGAGTGTGCCTTTGAAGGACAATTTGTGTCCCCAGCCTCTTCTCCTCCTCTCTTGCTTTTTCTGAATCATGATGGTCACCTTGCTGCTGGCCCAACAATGGAACCAGATGACCATGGACTGAAATCTCTGTAACCATAAGCCAAAATAAATTTTTTCACTTCTAAATTTTTTCCTTAGTTATTTTGTCACAGTGACAAAATGCTGACTAATAAAATCTCTACTGAATTTTCAAACATCTTTCCAGACCTCCTTTGACACTCACAGGGTCCATGTCACCTCTTCCCTAGGATGATGACCTGGCTCTATTTTCTAGCTCTTGTTCCTGAGGTCACATGACCAGTTCTCACAAATGAATGCGAGACAAAGTGCCACGTGAAGTATGCAGCTCAGGTCACTGAGTGTGAGTGTATCCCCTCCACCTCCTCTCCTTCGCCAAAAGAAGGCAGGAAAGAACAAGGCCCTAGAAGTTGTTAAAAACGTGATGGGAGGAGCTCATGTACCTGAAGACTGTGTGGCACTCTCCACTCCACCTGCACAGACGTGAAAGGTTGAAGAAGCCGATACTCACTACCAACTCAGGTGGAGAGGATATAAACTCTTCTGGGTTGCTCATGGAGTGTGGTCCAAAGATCCCTTGACAAGGAGAATTCAGAATCTGATGTGGTACTTTCCACTAGGCTCCATTAGAAGCAGGGGCTGATTTACGGGGTTTTGGGGTATTAGCCCAGCATGTGGCTAATTACCTTCCACCATCAAGGATTCGCTGAAATGCTGTCTTCTCAATTCAGTCCACTCCGACTGGCCTGTTTAAAATTGCACCCGGCTTTCTGTCAAACCCTTGCACATTCTTGCTTTTTCTATTCCAGTTTACTTCCTCGTATCTTGTGCAAGTTCCTTGTATATCATGTCTGGGAAGTTGCAAGCTGCGCAAAGCAAGGGCGTCTGTTTTTCCACCGAAACACTTCAAATGGCTTGCAGGCTGCTGTGCACTCAGTGGCTGCCTCGTAATTAACCACCTGAGAGTATGTGGTTTCATTGTCTATGCAGTTTATAATGCTCAGGCTCCTGCAGGCTCTGTAAACCCAACCAAAGAGCCCGTTAACATTTTGATGAAAACAGATTGAATTATTCTTCGTGACTGTGTCTTTTTCCTTTTTTTATTTCTTAAAGAGATTAGTGGAGACTCAGGTATAAAACTGGTCTGAACTGAACATAGTATTTGTTGTAAACTTCTTGTTTATGGAATAAAGTAGGTACACACTTACATAAGCTGGGAAAAGAAAAACAATTTCTATATACTCAAGTGCATTTAGTTACGTGTATTTCCCATTGTAGTTTGAAATCCCTGCAAACTCAAATTTTTTAGCATTTATGCTGTTAACCCCTTTAGATGGCTTCAACCTGTTATTCAGCTATTCATTCAGGGATTTATTTCTAAATGTCCATTTTGTGCCAAGTATTCTGCCCCAAGGAAGAGGGTATTCCTGTAGCCTATGTGCAAGTTCACGTCTGTGTACAGGGGACTCATCAAGCAATGCATTTGCATATTTCAGTGAACTCAGTTGCATATGATTTCAAATTCAAGAGTCCTGAGAGTGCAAATGATCACACAGGATTCTGGAGGGCGTTAAAGATGTGGTCAGTAAAATCAGATGGCCTAAGCTTGGGAAGTGGCATTAGTACTGGCAGGAGGACATGCTGTGGCTTCTCAGAGCCTCCTTCTCTCAGGTGTCCCCGAGGGCAGGAAAGGGTTTTCTGCTTCACAGAGGACAAAGCAGGGTGAGGTGGGGAGATGGAGGATGGGTCTTTATTTCTAAGGACAGTTTCAAATGTTTATTATATGACATTCTAATCCTACAACAAAGCCATAATAACATTATACAAACGTGTAAACTAAATGAGCATTGTTGATAGACTTAATAGACAAATGAGAGGTGAAGAATAAAAATGACTTTAATAAAACAGTTCCTTATGAATGCAAAATTTCCATGACCTTACAACCCCCAGTTTATTCTTAAGCACAACTGTTCTTCAGAGTGACCTAAGATGTCATGATTGTGTGGCAGAAAACTGTACTTCAGATCATCTCATATGGAAAAGTAATTGTTTTGTCACTGCTTTCATTTCTTAGTGGTGAAAAACCAGTATTTTCCTTTACCTGTGGGACATTTTCAAACTAAAGCTGTTCTAGGTGCTCCAGTTGTATAAGTTTTAGCTGTGATTTAGTACAGTAGAAGTCACCCCCTACTCAAGGTGCAGGAAATGGGCTCTGGGATTGCAGAATTTCTGATGTCTTCATGTTTCCACGGTGGCGGGGATGCCCCCAGCACCCACTAGTCCCAGGATATGCCTCAGACAAGGGAGAGGACCACCTTGCAGTTACTGAGGTGGGTTAGCGGCCAATAACAGAAGAAGTCAACAAAAGCCTGGCTTGCTGGGTTTTGAGGGATCTTGAAGGAAAGGGGACTGAATGATGAACGGCAGAGTCTTAGGTTCCCTTAAGGGTGATGGCTTGGAGTTGGAATTCAGCAAATTTAGGCGATAATTTTAAAACATGTTTCTGAAAGCTTTTTATTTTGTGGATTGAGGTGAATATCTATTGACACTGAATCTTGCTATCTCCCAACCTTTCTAGGAGTGAGGGCTAAGGATGCTTGAGACTTCTAGGAGAAAATCCTGAAACTGCATTTTATGTCATGGAAATCTGTAAGCCTCATTACTATCTGAATGACATATGTCAAATAAAATGTATTGAGAAATATCTGTTTTTGGATTCTTCTCCTCTGTGCTGGGCCCCAAAGGACAAAATTAAAATGCAGTCACTTGTGTTGAATGACAAGTAGTCAAGTGAAACATTGAAAAACAGGAATATCCCTAAACAGATCATGTTTTCAAAACAAGCAAGCAAGCAAACAAACAAAGGATTCATAACAAACAGTTGAAAGGGCTCAGTCAGCCTGAGGCAGCGTGATGAGAAGCCCTCTCTTCTTTGCCGGTGTTAAACAATCTGCACTTGGGTATTTCTTGGTTTCTGCTCGAGCTCCTTCACCAGAAATGGCTGTTTCGCCACAGTAAGAGATGCTGCCTGGTGCAAGAGCTGCTCACAGAAGCCAATTCAATGGTGGAATTCAGTGTCCGGAAGCTTTAGTCTTCGGATTGTGGAAGCACACATCTATGGGGAAAGGTCCAGGCTGCTCATGCCACTTCGCGGGTGTGCGCTTCCACGAGTCAGGTGGATGGAGCACAGCATCGTGCTTCTAAGGGCCCACGCGGCCTGTGAACGCAGGCAGCTCATGCGTTAGAGAGAAGCATCACTGGTGGATGTGGTGGTTTAGAGGTGGTTTTTTGCAGACAGTGAGCACCAGCACATTTGGGCATTATTAAAAATTAGCATGAAAACATCCTCCTTGGAAGACACTCTTGAGCTTTTGTTTGTCCCGTCCCGATGGGGCCTCTGAGAGAAAAGCAAGTCTGTACAGCATCCAGTTCTCCAGGCAGACATATTAATGTGGCTGCCGGTGCTTTTGTTTATTCTGCAGAGAAATCCAATTGAGTCCACAATGGCATATATGCCTTATACAAATGCAAATTTAAAACACTGCTTTTTGTTTTTTAAAATAAAGATGCTTCACATAACATGCCAGACTCAAATGTTTGTATTTGGACAGATTCTTTGAGGCCTTTCGATCTTTCCTAGTGGGGTCCAAGATCCAGGAGGCAGGGAAAGAGCTGATCCTATAGTATCTCTAGGCCAGGTTGGCAGATAAAGGTTATTTTATTTCTGGGCATCGAACAAATGGAAATAACAGAGCTCACGCTGTATGGCCAAGTCTATGCCACCGAAACATGCAGCGAGGCTGTGTCCCTGGTAAGTGCTTGGCCTTATTCATCTGACCCAAGTCCCCCTCACGGGAGGGAGGCGGCCTGGCCCCACCACATCCATGTGTGGGCTCCATGGGTTTGAGCAGTGGGCTGCTCAGCGGGTCTTTGCTCACATCAGGGCCTAGGACTGTGTCTTGGGCCAGGGAGGAGTCAGGGATGACAGGCCAGAGTTAGGTCAGACTTGAACTCTGCACAGGAAGCAAAGAATTCTCATGTTTTTAAACAGCTAAAAGAAACAGACTGAAAGTTCAGTTTTCTCTCCTCCAGCTCTGTTTATTTCAATTGAAACGCAAAGAGGAGATAAAGTGATAGAAAAGCCAAACGGGAAAATTGTTACTGAAAAATGAGTTAAGGAAGAATTCATCAAGCTGGCTGCCAGGGAAAACACAAACCAGATTTGCTACAGTTGTATAAGCCAGGCAGATGGAGGCAGAGCCACAGAGCATCCCCACAGCAGCTCTTGGGCTACACTGGCGACTGTCGTGTTGTGCCTCTCCCCTACAGCTGTGGCCCGATGCTCAGGAGTTCGGATTCCACCTCCAAGTGCCCAGCTTCTGGCTCCCAGGCTGGCCTCTGCTTACCTGCTTCCCCTGCCTCCATCGCTACCTGTGCTTTTCCTCAGCTCTGCTTGGATTTTCTTTTTTTTCTTTTCCATCTCTCCGTTCACACAAGTGCTGCTTCCTGATGGCAGGCAGTGACAGGAAACTGAGTCCCATGCATAGCCCCAAGAGTTGCAGAAGTATCCGTGGGAGAATCAAAGATCTGTCCAGGGAAGATACTGTAAGAACTCTACTAAGGCTCATGCTCCGGGGGTACCACCCCTAGCCTGTGTCTCAGTTACTTCCCACATCACTGGGATGCAATACCTGACACCCTCAACTGAAAGAAGGAAAGGTTTATTGGGTCCACAGTTTGCAGAGGTTTCAGTCTACTGTCCACTGTCCCCAAGGCAGGACAGCGTGGCACAGGGTATGGGGGAGGAATAGCAGGCATGGCCTGGCAAGCAGGAAGCAGAGAGAAATAAGGGAGGAATCTGGGAGGGAGATGTGCCTGGCCCATGGCGACCCACCTTTTCCTACCAGACCTCACCTTCTAATAGCAAACCAGCTACAAATCCACACAATTCAATCGTCTTCGAAACATCCCACCAATGAGTGCATGAGGCCCTTGGTAAACATCTAATGTATAACATGCCACCTCGTGCGCACCCTTTTATGCAAAGTGCATTTAGCTCATCTCTAAGAGTTGCCGAAGTCCTAGCAGTTTCAGCATTGCTGAGAAGTTCACGCCCTGTCTCCTCTGAGACCGAAGACAAATTCCTATTTATGAGTCTCTGTATGATTCAAAAAGAAACTTAAACACTGCCAACACACAGTGATGCAGGGTAAATGTTCCCATCCCAAAAGGGAGAAATAGGGAACTAGAAAGCAGTGGAACCGAAGCAAGACTGAAACCCGGCAGGGCAATAATTAAATACTGTAGCTACATGTCCAGCACCCAGAACAAGTTGTGGCAAGATACGAACTCCAAACGGCTTGGCAGTTCTGTTCCTCCAGCATTGCTGGTGGTGGTGGCCCTCATGGCCTCTCTCTTGGGCTGGCTTTGCTCACTCTTACGGCTTTCCTCAGATACTCCACATTCCTGGCTCCTCCCTCGACTCTGCTTGCTGTCCACTATGGCACGAGTCACTCTCCTTTGCCGTGCCAGCCTGCCTTGGAGCCAGCCGACTGTGGACTGAAACCTCTACAAGCCATGAGCCCAAATAACCTCTCCTCTGTTAAGCTGTGGGTGTTGGATATTGTGTTCCAGTGACTGACACATTGTGTGACTCACTACAAATGCCCCAGTCCCTCTGGGTTCATGCGTCCTCATTTGGAAACTGAGATCGAAGTCTCATCTACCTCATAGGACTGCTGTGAGGTTCAGCAGATCAACAGGCCCTTTGCACTTAGAATAGCACTTTGGCTTTGTGCTCAGCTCGGTGGATGTTAGCCAATGGAGAGGATAATGACAGTGATGAGTAGGAAGGTCCTCTCCAGTGCCAGAAGGAGGTCATGGTGCAGATCTCCCTCAGCACTCACCAGCATCCTCCTCTTCCCCTCTCTAGGGGAGCAGTGGGCTCCATTTTCCAGCTCTTACACTGAACAGAGGCTGCATGGCTGGCTCTCAGCAGTGGGTGTTCGACAAGTTTGTGAAGCACGCAGTCCAAGGTCACTATGTGTGAGGAGGCCTCCTCCACCCTTTCTCTTCTACACTCACTGGGAGAAGGCAGGGGAGGGGTGCGCCTAGAGGTCGGTGTTAGTTTAAGGTCGTCTTTAGCCGCAAGACATTTCAGATACTCTATTTCCTCTTGGTTGACTTTGAGTAGGTTTTGGTTCTTAGGAATGGTGGGATATATGAGTAATTGTCATGAATTTGTGTGATATGTGAGTAATTGCTGCCTCAAGCATCCATGTTTAGGCCTTACATAAGCTGTCTGAGACCCCGAGATACCCTGTCAACTCTGACCCTGGTAACTCTCCTCTCCTGTGTGATCATTTGTCACAAAGTGTGATCAAGACATCTGGGGAATGTTTAACCTTTAAAAATATTATGGTTAAAGGCACATTCCCACCAACCCCCCCCAAAACACCCTCTCACTGCACATACTAGTCCTCCTGTTTTTGCCTCTTCCTGAAGCAGTTTTAGTAGTCCTCTTTTGTGAGTGTCTTCATGAAGCGTGATAAAAACTATAACCAACGCTGCTACTGAGTGCCATCCAACACAAAGGGAGGCTCTTAGAAACAGAATTTTTTTTTAACAAGAGGAAAACAATACAATATTTACAAATGTGAGTTTGATTTATCTCACTTAGGAGCATGGCCTCAAGTTGCCTCCATTTACCTAAAAAAGACTCAAAATTATCTGAAAGAGTCATAAGATCCAAATGTACTATAGATATTGTGATACTGAAAGGGAAAGAAAGTGCTAAAAAGGAAAGAACAACTGGGATAGGGCAAAGGAGAAAAGGAAGAAGGGAAAAGATTACATGTATATACGTACAAGACACATAACTATACTACTAATCTCTGTGAGTTCATCAAAAAGAACAGTTTATGCTTTCATTGTTTGATTGTTTGATTATTTCGTCATGCCTAAAGCTTGTAACCTGAACTACTTTTAAGATAACAATATGCAATAGATTAACTAGTGTTAATTTCCTACTTTTTAAAAAAATTCTGTATCATTTCTATCCTTTTTTCTGTTTTGCTTTTTAAAATAATAATAATAAAAAACAATGGCGTGTCCCTGTCCACCTTATTCACTGGTCACGACACTCTGTGACTTCCGGCTCTTTCCCAAAGTCAAAACGACCGTAAAAGATAACCATTTTGAATCAATTCAGGACATTGAGGTAACTGCAACAGCATAACTACAAACACTCACGAGAAAGGACTTTTAGAACTGGTCAGAAACTGGCAAGAATTACGGGATAAGTGTCTGAAATGAGGAGGATTAATGGCAAAGTGTGTTTTGTTGAACGTTTAAAAATTTTATGACTCACCATATTTTTGATTATCCCACAGCCTGCCTGTTCTTCATCTCTCTGGTCAACCTCAACACGCCCCACGCTGCTAATGCCAGCGAAAGCCAGGGCTCAACACCAGAGGCACATGGGGCCTTTTGCGTGTACTGCCCTGAAACTAGACGGTTTGCAGCCCTGAAGATGATCTTTAGGGAAAAGACCAAGGATTTTTCCAAAAGCTGCCTCTCACAGGGTCTCTTCTTTCTCCGTCCCTCTCCTCCTCTCTCTTTTTCTCCCTTTTCCTCTCCCCATCGCTCTTCCTCCCTTTCCTTCCTGCACATTCATACCTTCTCCCTACCCATGAGTTGATGTGTTGAGTCCTATGCTGCCTGGGTTCTTCCTGGTGGCTTTCTAGCCTCATCTCTAACCTCTCTGAGACCTGTAAGTAGCACATTGCTCGTGTCACGTGCATTGCGGTCTCACCTACTCTAACATTCCCTGGTCAGGGCTCTCCTAGGGAGAGGCGATCTTGGTTCATGACTACTCTGAACTGAGGACTTCAGATCAAATCATAAAGAAAACTAAAAACCACAGCAGCCCATTTCTTTCAAGTTGTTAAATTTGGGCGTGTAATGTTGTCGATCATATTCCTTAATTGTTTGAAGAAATCTTTTGAGGAATCTATAGAGATCTTTAATTCCTTTCTAATGTTAATGATTTTTTTTTAAAGATAAAGATTCTCCAGTTGCAATCCCGTTGAAAATAATGCAGTGAAATTCTCCTTCCTACCTGCCCCACTGCCCCACTCTTACAATCATTCTGGAAATGCTTGCAATTCAGAAGCGCCTATGTGCTCTCTTGTCCTGGCCTTCAGCATGTGACTTTCTTCAGGACCAGCACCCCCTTCCCCAGAGGAGAAGCTGAGATGTGGCTGGGAGCAGCTCAGCTCCCTCTCAGATCTGCCCTGCAGTGTAGACACGGGGGGGCTGCCCTCCTCAAAGGAGGAGGATGGGAGCAGAATGACACGGTTCCGTGCACTGAGGTCTGTGTCTGAGTGCTGCTCTGTGGCCCAGTTTTCCCTCGTGGCGCGGGCGTGGCCAGCATTCTCATTGTGCAGCGAAGGAGCCGAGCTCTGACAGCTCCGTCCTTGCAGCACATGTGCAGACGTGGACAATAACTTAAAGCGTTGAGCTGGGCTGCCCTGAGTGGGGTGATGAGAGCTCATGTGTTCTCCTCCAGTGCCACTCGGGATGGGGACAATGCCTGTGCCCTTCGTCTGCCACATGTTGGCACTGTCAGCCAGCCCCTGCCGCCGTACCACACAGTGCTGTGCTTAAGGGACCCTTGCATTGCAGCCTCACGCTAGGTCCCCAAGTCCACGTCATTGTCCCCACTCCATTCCATCACACTGTGTCCCCCCATCATCACAAGGGAAGGAGTAAATAGACATTCTAAGAGTAGAAGGGCCGTATTCCCATCGTTTTTATGACAGTACATTATTACAATTGTTCCATTTTATTGTTAGGCACTTTTAGTAATCTCTTACATTGCCTAGTTGAGAATTTTAACTTCATCTTTGGTATGCATAGGAAAATCAGTGTATAGAGTTCAGTGCTCTCTAATTTCAGGGATGCACTGTGGGTGTCTCGGAACCTATTCCCCGTGGCTAAGAGGGGACTCCTGCTCTTGTCCTCCAAGAAGCTGCCTTGGGCTGGCTTCTTTCAAGGTGACCCCTTCTAGAACATTCTCCTCTGAAGCTTGGTGCCTGCTCCCCCCCATCTTTTCAGGTCACCTGAAAGAGTTTGTAACAGCTCTGCTGCTGTCGCCCTGGCTTGCTGAGATCATCCTTGCTGTGCTCCTAGATCTACACTGTCATAAATAGTCCTCAGTATCAAAATTCTCTCCAACTGCTTCCCCCATTTCCAATGCACATCTATTT
>RJWT010043292.1:0-11993 GCA_004365215.1 Cuniculus paca | reverse complement strand
TGAGTTCTTCAGTTTTTTTTTTTTTTAGAAAGCAAAACAGAAAAAAGGATAGAAATAATACAGAATTTCAAAAAAACAAAACAACAGTAAGAAATCAACACTAGTTAATACATTCCATGTTGTTATATTAGAAGTAGTTGCTCAGGTTACAAGACCTAGGCATAAAAATTGATCAAACAATCAAACAATGACCACACAAATTGTTCTCATTAATGAACAGAGATTAGTAGTATACTTATCTTGCACATACATATATACGTAGTTATATGTGTAAAACTACATACATATAATCTTTTCCTTTCTTCCATTTCTCCTTTCCCCTATCCTAGTTGTTCTTTCCTTTTGAGCCTTTTCTTTCTTTTTCATTATTACAATATCTATTGTACACTTTGGATCTTATTACTCTTTCAGTTTTTTTCATTATTATTTATTTTTTACACTAGGGAGACTACAATATTTACAAATGAGTCTGATTTGTTTCACTTATGAGTATAGTTTCAAGTTGCCTCTATTTACCTATAAAACCCTCAAGATTATCTTTTTTATAGCTGAGTAATATCTCATTGCATAAAAATACCACATCTTTTTTATCCATTCTGTGGTTGATGGGCATTTGGGTTGTTTCCAAGATTTAGCTATTACAAATTGTGCTGCTATAAACATGGGTGCACATATATTGCTGTGGTATGATGATTTTAATTCTTTTGGGAAGATACCCAGAAGGGGAATAGCTGGGTTGAATGGGACCTCCAATTCTAGTTTTTTGAGGAATCTCCATACTGATTTCCATAATGGTCATACCAGCCTACACTCCCACCAACAATGGAGAAGTGTTCCTTTCTCCCCATAGCCCCGCCAACATTTGTTATCGGTTGATTTCTTGATGGCAGTCCTTTCTGGAGTGAGATGGAATCTCAATGTTGTTTTAATTTGCATTTCTCAAATGACCAGTGCTCTTGAACATTTCTTCATGTATTTATTTGCCACTTGTATTTCTTCATCTGAGAAGTACGTGTTCATCTCAGATGTCCATTTTTGGCTTGGGTCTTTGAATTTGAGGGGCCTGATGTTTTTCAATTCTTTATATGTTCTAGATGGAAGTCCTTTGAGGGACAGCTGGCTAATATTCTTTCCCATCCTGTGGGCTTTCTTTTCACTCTGTTGGTGATTTCTTTTGAAGTGCAAAAACTTTTTAATAAGATGAGATCCCAGTTGTTGATTCTTTGAAGTACTTCCCGGGCGGTTTGCATTTTGTTCATGAACTCTTTGCCTACCCCAGGTCTTCAAGATTTCCACCTACCTTGTCGTCCAGTAGATTTAGTGTATCTATTTTAATATTTCGCTCTTTGATCCATTTTGACTTTAGTTTAGTGCATGGTGATAGACATGGATCTAGTTTCAGTCTTCAGCATGTGGAAAATCAATTTTTTTTAGCACCATTTATTAAAGAGGCTATCTTTCTTCCAGTGAACATGCTTAGCACCTTTGTCAAAGATAAGGTGGCTGAGTGTCTTTGTAGTTGTGTTTGCATCTTCTAATCTGTTCCATTGATCCTCAGGTCTTTCTTTTTTTTTTTTTTTTTTTTTTGCCAGTATCATGCTGATTTTATCACTGTTGGTTTGTAGTATAACTTCAAGTCAGGGATTGAGATGCCTCCTGCCTTACTTTTGTTGCCCAGGTTTGCCTTTGCTATTCTAGGTCTCTTCTGTTTTCAAATGAATTTTAGGAATGTTTTCTGTAGATCTGTAAGGTATGTTAATGGTATTTTGATCGGGATTGCATTAAATCTGTATAACAGTTTTGGGAATATGGCCATTTTCACAGTGTTGGTTCTTCCTAACCAAGAACAAGGGATATCTTTCCATGTTCAGATATCAGCTTCAATGTCCTTTTTTAGAGTACTGTAGTTTTCAATGTATAGGTCTTTTACATCCTTTGTTAGGTTGATTCCTAAGTATTTCATTTTTTTGGATGCTATTGTGAAAGGTGTTATTTCCATGATTTCTCTCTCAGTGAGTTTGTTGTTTGTGTACAGAAATGCTATTGATTTTTGAGTGTTGACTTTGTATTCAGCTATACTGCTGAATTTGTTGATTAACTCTAGTAGTCTTTTGGTGGAGTTTTTGAGGTCTTCTATGTAGAGTATCATGTCATCTGCAAATAGTGATAATTTAACTTCTTCCTTTCCCATCTTTATTCCTTTTATTTGTTGGTTTTGTCTTATTGCTCTGGCTAACGTTTCCAGCACTATATTGAATAGGAGTGATGATAGTGGACATCCTTGTCTTGTTCCCATTTTTAGAGTGAAGGCTTTCAGTTTTTGCCAGTTTAGTATAATGTTAGCTGTTGGTTCATCATAGATGACTTTTATCAGATTGAGGTAAATTCCATCTATTCTGAGTTTCTGTAGGATTTTTATCATGAACAAGTGTTGAACTTTATCAAACTTTTTTTTTTTTTGCGGCACCAGGGATTGAACTCACGACCTTGCGCTTGCCAGGCAGGCGCTTAGACCGCTGAGCTAGATCTCCGGCCCTGGTGTTTTTGAGACAAGGTCTCACTATGCTGTTCAGGCTGGCCTTGAGCTCACTTTGTAGCCCAGGCTGGTCTTGAACTCACAACGATCTGCCTGTCTCAGCCTCCCAAGTGCTGGGATTACAGGTGTGAGCCACCACGCCCGGCTATCAAACTTTTTATCACACTTTTATCAAACTTTTTCTGCATCTATTGAGATGATCATGTGATTTTTTTGTCTTTAGCTCTGTTCATGTTATATTTATTTATGTTATATTTTATATATTTATGTATGTTATATATTTATGTATGTTATATTTATTGATTTATGTATGTTAAACCATCCCTGCATTCCGGGGGTAAACCCCATTTGGTCATGATGTGTAACCTTCTTGATGTGTCCATTGAGTTCTATGATTCCTGGGCATCATCACAAACTTCAATTTCTTCTCAAATGTTCTCTTGCATATAATGAACAAGCGCAGCACAGAGCAAAGTGCTGTGACATTGAAGATGAATTAAATTCAGGCCCTGGGTTCATGCTTCCTTGGATATAGACTTAAAATATCATGTTTCAAAAACGTGATTAGCAAAGGTCACTGTGCCCCTCCCCTTCTCCAACACCTCCCATAGCCCCAGGCCCTGCATACATTTCTGTACCATGAGAAACGCTCAGGACCCAAGTGGAGCTCTCCGTGAGAGCTGACCCATGCAGACAGGTTGGGGAGTTCATTTCAGAAGTATCTTTTCTGTGAAATTTGTGGATAGAGCAGCATCAGCCCAGGGAGACATATCTTCTAACTGAGAAACAAGGCAAAGGCCTCAAGACCTTAAGAGGTGAAAAAACCGGCTCTCCTTGAAAGATGACCTCAATACAGACATTCACTCAGTTCATGTGTGTGCGGCATTCGAGTTCCCTGACTGCTGTTGGTGCTTCCGGTTTTGCATATTCAAGAAAGTTTATGCTTAGATTATACAAGTAAACATATGCCAAGGTAGAAATGTTGTTTTAGATGGAAGTATTTACCCCAATAGCTTTATAAATCATGAGGATTGCATTTATAGCATCATTAAGAATCTGAAGGTTTCAGTTAAATGTTTTTTAGACTTTGCTGTGGGTTTATGGGACAAACTACATATATGCTATCAAAGGCAGCATATTATAGATATACGCTATCAAAGGTGTCTCCTTGCTACCCCTATACCCCACATCTGCAAGTTTCTACATTTTTAAAGGAATAGTTGTAACAAGTGAACAGGGAGATGTTACTAGTAACCTTACATTCTGCCAACCTCCTCTTGTGGACTAAAAAGTTCAGGATTTGGAGTCTAAAGATTCACAATCTAGACCACTATCCCGTCCAACTGAGGGACCTTTGACAAATGACAAACTTTCTAGGCCTGTTTCTCAACTGTTAAAAATAGGGATGATTGGGGCCAAGAATTTAGCTCAGTGGCGTAAGTACCTGCCTGGCAAGCATGAAGTTGTGAGTTCTATCCCCGGTGCAGCAAAAAAAAAAAAAAAAAGCTTAATTACATATTAAAACTATATTTAAAAAAAAATAGGGATGATCATAACTCTATCTTACCTATGAAATGGAACATCCTAAGATTGCAGCTGGACCCAGCTAGCAAATTATGTGGCTTTATTGTCCCCTCCTCACTCTTAAGCCTCTGACTGGGTCTGAGGCCAAGACAATGAAGGGCCTCTGAAGGGAGGAGATGTGTTGGTTTCCTGCGACGGCCATAACGAATCACCACAAACAAGAGGGCTTAAAGCAATGGAAACTAATTCATAGTGCTGGATGTTAGAAGTCCAATATTAAGGTGTTGGGTGAAGTTAGTCCCTTCTGGATGCTCTGTGGGGCAATCCTTTCTATGCTTGTTTCCTAGCTTCTGTGACTTCAGCAAGCCTTGGTGTTCCTTGGCTTGTAGAAGCATCCTTCCAGTCTCTACTTCTGACTTTTCCCCATATCTTTGTTTCCAGTCTCTCTCTCCTTTCTCTTATAAGGACACTAGTCACTGGGCTTAGAGTCTGCCCTAAATCCAGGATGCTCTCACTTTGAGATCTTCACCTTAATCATTTCAAAGACTGTTTCCAAAAAATGTCACATTCAAAATACCAAGGAGTAGGGTTTGGACATATCTTTTTAGGGGAAATAATTTCACTTGCCGTGGGAAGGAAAAATTCAATTCTTTTCAAGGGAGGGAGCTAAAACTAATGAGAAAGATGAGGCTCTGGATCAGATTGGCAAGGATGAGAGGTAAAGGATGAGGGTGAGGGTGGGAGACAGGCTTTTATGCGGTGCTATTTGTGGGGTATGTGTGAACAGAGCTAGCACTTCCAAAATGCCAAACTGAATTAAATACCGCTTGTCTCATGCCAGAATGAGAGTCAAGAATTTGGATCCTATGGATATTAATTGCTTCATTAGAGACATTGTTAAGAGTGTGGACCCTGAAGTCACACCACCTGATGCAAACCCAGGCTGTATGAGTTTGGGCAAATCACTTAATGCCCAACTTAGATTAATGTATTAAGTCAGCTTCCCATGACTATAACAAATTCCTGAGATATTCAGTTTATAAAGAGTAAAGATTTATTCTTGGCTCACAGTTTTGGAGTTTCAGTCCACTGTTGGTTGGTCCCGTTGCTTTTGGGCCTGTGGCAAGGCACCTTTCATGGAGGAAAACATGTGGTGGAGCAAGCTGTTCATCTTATGTCAGCTGGGAAGAAAAGAGAGAGAGCAGAAGAGGAAGGGGCAGGGTGCCACAGTCTCTTTCAAGGGCATACCCTCAAAGATCTGAGACTTCCCATAGATCTCCACCCCTTAAAGTTTCACTACCTCTCAATAACTCCAACCAAGGGTCTAAGTCTTTAACACACCAGCCTTAGGGAGACATTTAAAATGCAAACTTAGCATTTGGGTTCCCTAAAAGCAGAGCCAGAACCAAGATTCCAATGCGCTTGAGGTATGGAAGCAGTGCTCTTGGGAGAAAATGGGTTAAGAAAGTAAGGACGTAATCCCAGCTAGAATTTGGCTTTCGCCCAACCCCATAGGGAGCTTTGGTGTGTGAATTGCATTATAGAGAATTACATCTCCTCAAGGAAGGCCCACCCTGCCTGTCATGAGGGCTCCAATTGTGGGATGGGGGAAACAATTTAGCAGCTTTCAGCAGTATTTATTAGCTAACACAGTTTCTGCATGTTAGGAAGGACTAGGAGTTAGGAGCAGCTTAGATGGGTATTTCTGGTTCACAGCCTCTTATGAAGTTGTAGTCACACGTTGTAGTCATCTGAAGATGTGGCTGGGACCAGAGGGTCTGCTTCCAAGATGGCACACTTACGTGGTTGCATGCAGGAAGCCCCAGTTCTTTACTACATGAACATCTCTATAGGCTGCTTACGTGTCCTCACAGCACGGAGACTCCCATGGTGAACAATCAAAGGGAGAAAAGTATGAAGAATCTGCAAAGACTTGTTTGTTTATTTGTTTGCTTTTGCAAAGATTTTTATGACTCTGCCTTAGGGATCACACACTGTCAGATCTACCACATTCTGTCAAAAGCAAGTCACTAAGTCCAGCCCATAGTCAGGGAGAAGGGAATGAAATTTTGCCTTTTGAAAGAAGGAGTATCAAATAATCTGTGAATTTTTTTTCTTTTCTTTTCTTTTCTTTTCTTTTCTCTTTTTGTACCAGGGATTGAACTAACGACCTTGTGCTTGCCAGGCAAGCACTTACGCCACTGAGCTAAATCCATGGCAATCTGTGAAATTTTAAATCCAACCGGTTGTTTCTAATTTCTGTAGCAAGCTTGGAAACTACTTCATTGCCCTCCAAGGAAAATTTGTGTTTGAAACCTGAACACACAATGGGTAATGAATGAATCTCAAATGATGAATCATTTAGGCATTCGAATAGAGTAGATTCCTTTAAAAAGGTGAGATTTCAAGGGCTCACACAGTAATAGCATACCTTCCATTTGCACATTGGCATGCCACTCTGCCCCAGGAGAATTCTACTTCTCTTGTTCTGCCAGTAAAGTCCAAGAATCGACATTTAATGTGTGACCAAGTTTGGGACAACTCTTGATTCTGTTTTGCTTGATTTTCCAGCTTTCCACTTTCCCTCACCAATTCTGGTGTCTTCATCCTGCATTCCTGATGTTGGGCCTTGGTTTTCAGTTTTCCTTACTTTCTCCTCTAGCTCCAAGATCTAGCTGCCCTAACCCCAGCTCTTAGCTGAAGCAGCCTCTCATCACTCCACAGCCAGAGGAATTCAGGCTTACCCCACCTTCCGGTCCTCTCTCTCCACATATTCCCAAAGTCCTTTCTTTGCCACTGAATCTATTGGCCAGGTCTTCAGCACCAGACCAAAACAGAGGATGGAAACAATTACTCAGATAATTCAAATACTCATCTAGGCAAAAATGATTTTTCTCCCTTGAATTATTCAGATAACTGTTTTAATGCTCTGCTCCACTTTGTCTCTGGAGCTCTGACCTCTTCATTCTATAACTCTAGTTAAAATTTGGTCCCAGTGATAAATATTTCTTATTTAATTGTCTCCTCTGCTGTTCCATAGGATGTTATTTTAGGGGAAGAAGATCTGTAGGTGTAGTAGAATTAACTTCAATCCTGAACAGTATGAGAATCAAGATAAAGCAGTCATGGCAGACGTGCTATCTACATCCCACTTTCTGGAAGGGATGTGCTCTATTTCACTCCTCCCCAACCCCCGACACATGCAGCAGCAAGGAGCAAATTACCATTTATTAAACTCTAATTATCGCTCTCGTTTTTCAATACCATTCTCTGTGTATGTGCCCTGCACACAAGCCTCCACTCCACTGCCATTAAATTAGCAATATGTCTTGTTAGCATAGCATCCATATTTATAGGCAGGATGGAGTGGTGCTGGAGTGACATGGTACAAAGTCGAATGCCCTTAATAGAAGGTTAAGGACAAGTCCTGATTCTGGAGTGATCCAATCACACGGCAGATGTGGGAGATTTGAGGAGACTTAATAAATAGATTGTTTAGAGACAGTTTCAAGCCCTTCATAAGTCTATATAAGTTCAAGCAAAAATATAGCTACTTTAGGGAAAAGCACATACTCCTCCCCCTTTTTTTCTGTCTTTTTGAGACAGGGTCTTCTTATGGAGTCTATACTGGCCTTGAACTCACTATGTAGCACAGGCTGGCCTTGAACTTGAGGCAATCCTCTTGCCTCAGCCTCCCAAGTGCTAGGATTACAGGCATGTGCCACCACGCCCAGTTGCATGTTTTTTAAAAAAATCTGGGTGCTCCTTGGCCGGCCATGATGGTGCACGCCTGTAATCCCAACACTAGGGAGGCTGAGGGAGGAGGATTGATGCAAGTTTGAGGTCAGCATGGACTACAAAGTGAGTTTAAGGCCAACCTAAACTGCATAGTGAAACACTGTCTCAAAAAAAAAGAAAAAGTGGTGGGGAGGAGTGTTCCAAAGACCAGGAGGCTCACAGAGGGTGACAGTGTCCTGCTCTACTCGGAACTGTCTCAGAACCACAGCCAAGTTCGGCATGGTGTAATGCCTGTAATTCCAGGACTCAGGGAGGCTGAAGCAGAAAGATGGCAAGTTATTAGCCAGTTTTGACCCTACAGAGAGTTCAAGGCTGGCCTGAATTATATAGTAATCAGTCTCAAAAAACCAAAGTTCAGAAATTGTATTACAAATACTTGAACAGGCTGGGTTTGTATCACACTCCTGAGATTGGGCATTTGCCTGAGCAACAAAAGTTTTATATAAGATTCTTCTGTAATTATGTCCTCTACTAGGTAACCATCAAGTGGTTGAGAAAGTAATATATGGTGGCTGAGTCCTGTATTTTACTGGGAGGACAAAGCGGACTATGTAGTTGATTTTTCATCAGTCAGGGTTCATGGATATGATGTGTCCAATGGGTCTGGGCCGACAAGAGTTGTGTGTAACTACAAAGACCATGTCCGTTCCAATAATACTGAGCCCCTCTCCCTAGAAGTCCAAAATAGACTCCTTTATTTCTGGTTTCCCACTATAAAAGTCTGACTTGTAAGAAGCGTGCAGATTCCCACTCGCCGTCTTATAACCAAAGGGTGCCCAAAGAGACTCAAAGTGGCCTGCCTACTCCACTTTTCCCCCAGTTCTATGGCACTTGTCAGGTAGTCTTTCCATCTGAGGAAGCTCCACCCACCCTTCCTGGCCCTGGTGAAGCTCAGGAGGCTCAGAGACAGGTTCCTAATAAGGCCCAGATCTTCCTCGACCTCCTGTTTCTTATTTTAACTCACCAGATTCACAGTCTGAGATTGGAAGGAACAGAAGGAAAAACCTGGCCTCCGGTCGGCATTTTGCAGACAGGCCTGGGTACTGAGGCTGGGGGGGAGGGGAGGCGGGGCTCTCTTCCCCCCTTTGCAGACACCTGGTGTCCTTTCACCTATTGTTCAGCTCGGGCTGGCAGCTCCCTGCAGTGTAATCACCCTCAGCTCATTAACAAGCTGTGCTCATTTGCATGTCTAAATATCCCCGTACATAGAAAACAGACTATTACATCTCCCCCTGATGTATATACAGGACAAGGGCTGGGAGGAGGCAGACAGGAAAGGCAGTTCACACACCCCTTCTTCTGTCCCTCACAGTTACCTGTTGGCCAGATTCATTTTGGTTTGTTTCAAACCAGTCCTTTCTTTCTGTGCAGACAATGCATTGATAAACTTTGTCTTGTAGTTATTTCTTCCTTTCTTTTCATTTGGAAAAGCTGCAATTTTTCCCTATTTTCACCTCTTTTTAAGCTCCACCAAGGTTCTATAAACTATACAACCTTGAGAAGGATAACCTCAAAGAAAAAAACAAAATCCTACCAAAAATCCGTAGCCTTCTACATGCATCAGCTTTATGCAAATGTATCAACACACCCACCCTCATTCAGCACGCTTAGAAACAGGAACTGTCTATCTATAGATCAGCCTGATTACAGTTCATTTTTATACAGCTTGCGAAGCGTGAAAAGTCACAGGCTGGGATAAACCAGTCCTAAATCGTCATACGGGTGACTGTGGCACATGGAACTCACTTATTCCAGGAGCTCCTTGATGGCCCCCAGAACCCACCTCTGTGGGTATCTTGTCAGTTCATAAGAAAAACTGCTGCTCTAGTGGTACATTCTAGGCTGTACCGTGTCAGTCATGGGTATACATTGGGTGTGTGTGTGGTGGGGGTCGGTTTGGATGTTCTTTTCTGCCCAGCTGCCAGATTCCTGGAAAAAGAACTCCAAAACAATGTGCCTGGGTCAGAGCACCAGCCCTGTGAGATGAAGTGGCTGAGTGAAAGGCTCCACAGTGGGGTGGCCTGCTTCAGCTTTGTCACATCACTCCCTCAGCAAACATCTACTGGGCCCTTTGTTGTGTGCACAGGATCTACTAGTTCTGCACACTTATTTAACAGCATTTGTAAGAGTGTGCTAGGTACCAGTCACTGTTCTAAGTGCTAATTTATGTAATCTTCATCACTACCCTATGAGCAAAGTAGTACCATCACTTTCCCATTACAGCTAAAGAAACTGAGGCACAGAGAAGTTAAGTAACCTGCTCAAGATTTTGTAGCTTATACAACCCTGATGGAGCCAGAGTTCTTTTTTGTGTGTGTGTGCACCAGGGATTGAACTCACAACCTTGTGCTTGCCAGGCAGGCGCTTAGGCCGCTGAGCTAGATCCCTGGCCCTGGAGCCAGAATTCTTACCCAAGTGGTCTGGCTTCCCTCGGTGCTCTCAATCACTCTGAGGCACTTGACATGTCACTAGAACAGTGACAGACTGTAGTGATGACTTTGCTGCCTGCTGCTCTAGCATCCATTCACCCTTCCTCTCCTGTAGCACCACTAATCTTTTTCAAGGAATTTATTTCTCCCGTATGTGATTTGGCCTTATTCTCCCAACCTCCCGGAATGGGTCTTCACTGGTTTAGGCCAATCAGCACATCCTGTTATCAGTCACCCAGACTGGTTGGGGACAGGCATGTGGTCATAGAGAGCAAGTCCTAGGGATTCTGAGGGAGCTTCTTGGTGACAGCGACTCTTCCACATGCCAATGTGATATGAGGAGGACCAGCTGCTGGGTGGAGGTAGGTAAGAGTATAATGACCACATGCAGCTTGAGATGGAGTACATAAGAAGCTATGTAAGAAGACAGATAAATCAAGTCCTTGGTGAGACTGCTCAAGCTGCTGGATCAGGCTTTACCTGAAGCTAATATCACTTCCAAACATTCCAATTCCTTGTCATGTGGACTCAATAAATAGATGTTGAATACATCAGCTAATAAAAATCCCTTTATTGTTTAATCCAGTTGAAATGAAAGATTCCTAACACACACACACACACACACACACCAGTGATTAACATGAAAAGAATGCGCACATAGCACACACTGACATAAATTAATCTTGTTAAGACAGTATCTCATAAGAAAGGAGGTGAAGTTCTGCCTTATTTAACTACAAGCATCTTTATTCTGACAGACACGGTTCCCTGGGTCTGGTTGTCTATTTATAGTAGGTTTCTTGAAATTGGTGACTTTTTGAAAGTGACAAAAAGATTTGTTAAGGGTGAGCCCACACTCTGAAATGAGACCATGATGTAGAGTGTCATACATATTTATAGGCTAGGAATTATCAAGTCCCACAGAATTATCTGTAGCAGGTCCCCAAGGGCAGTGGGGCTCCTTGGGTCTGGGGTGGCTGGGGGGCAACTCTCGGGAAGGCAGGATTTGCTTTCTGGGTCCCCATTGGCTTGCCCTGAGCCTTCAGAGCTCAGGGCCTTTGTTAGTAAAGCCAGACATTTGGCTCTTTATTAGCTCAATGTTCAGACTTTAAAAACTGGGCTGTCACCAGTCCCTGTCCACAGATGGCTGTTTCCCTCTCTGCGAGACTCCTCAGCTGCTGCCCCCAACCTAAGGGCTCTGTTTGCCTTTATTACCATTGTAGCTACAGCAGGAGGCATGATTTGCACTCCTGTTCCCTTCAAGAGTCATTCCTTGTTTTTTTTTTTTTGTTTTTTTTTTGCGGCACTGGGGATTGAACTCACGACCTTGCACTTGCCAGGCAGGCGCTTGGACCACTGAGCTAGATCCCCAGCCCTGGTGTTTTTGAGACAGGGTCTCACTATGCCGTTCAGGCTGGCCTTGAGCCCACTTTGTAGCCCAGGCTGGTCTCGAACTCACAACGATCCGCCTATCTCAGCCTCCCGAGTGCTGGGATTACAGGCGTGAGCCACCACGCCCGGCTAAGAGTCATTCCTTGTTAGGGGCCAGCCCGATCCATCTTTTCCAAAGTCCATGCCTCATGTCTAAACCAATAGAAATGATCTTTTGTGCTTGATTCTTCTGACTCACAGCCGTGACCACTTTTCAGATCTTCAGTGTTATATTGCTGCTTCTATGTACTCTGACTCCTCCTGTTTTCAAATGT
>RJWT010043291.1:0-11980 GCA_004365215.1 Cuniculus paca | reverse complement strand
ATTCGTCCTTGGACTGCACAGAACCTTCCAGATATCTGGCCTTGCTTCTTTCAACTATTCCATTCTCTTCTTTCTTCACATCCTTCTTCACCCAACTTGACTTGCAATGCGCTGATGACTAAAGTTATTGTTAGGACCAAACCTTGACTCACTTGTGTTTTACCAAAATACAGTTAGTGATTGAAGCTGGTGGTCCGCACATCTCTACGTACTCACAACACTGGTGTACATGAAATATTTGAACGGAGAACCCACCATGACTTGATATACAAGTATTGTATCTTGTTTTTGCAAAGCATTTTGTGTTTTCCTGAGCCTCAGAACCTTTACACATTTTATTTTCATTGATACACAAGGAAAGTATTACTGAGCTTATGTTTTAAATGAAGAAAGGGATACAGAAAGTTGAGTCATATATCTAAGTTCATACACATTTGGTGACAAGACTGGGATGATATATTATCCTTTCCAAGGAAAGGGATACAAATGAATTTGCAATACCTCTCCCTCCCTGTTTTCATCAGTTCTCAGCAGCACCATAAGCCCCGTGGCTCCACAGTGCATGGATTCTAAGCACACTCACACCTTCACACCTCTTTAGTGGTGCCATCTCCCATGGGAGGCTGTTTTCTTCCTCGTTCCTGACCCACCTTCCTGATTTTCACTCAACCCAGCACCATAAATGATTCTACCTTGTTGCCTGCAATTGCCATATTGCAAGCCAGGAAAACTGTTCTCTTTTCTCACAGTACTCTTTTTAGCTCTTTCCTTTAATTGACACCTGTGCCTTCCCCAGTGATTTTTACATTCCCTGCAGCCCTTTGAAGTCTGGCTGTTTATTCTCTCTCAGCCAATGTGCCTTGTGGCTGGCAGGAAGGGTCCGAATCTTCTTCGGTTCTAGATGCTACTTGTTATAGTCAGGGGTCGCGGGGAGAAAGACCATAATCAGGCCACAGAATTTATGTTATTATTTATAAATGGTTACCCAGTTGTTAGACATAAGAAAGTGCAGGAAATCTGTCCACGACACCAAAATCTATACTGGAAAGGCCCATAGGCCAGCAGTGGAAGCTAGAAAGTCTATGCCAGCAGGATGAAGGATCTGTGCTAGTAGGTTGAGGGTTCTACAGTGGAGCCAAGAAGCAATGCTCAAATAAGAACCAGGGCTCCTGGAAAGTACCACAGCCGTCCTCAGCGATGACGAAGTCCCGCGCTCCTCCGACAGTGAGAACAGGCAAGTACATGCCAGGAAGCCAGCCTGACAACTTCTCCTGGAGTTTGAACAGCAACCATCTT
The DNA here is from genome assembly GCA_004365215.1 of Cuniculus paca. Taxonomy (NCBI): domain Eukaryota; kingdom Metazoa; phylum Chordata; class Mammalia; order Rodentia; family Cuniculidae; genus Cuniculus; species Cuniculus paca. Next base: position 10,684 of record RJWT010043291.1, on the reverse strand, counting down.
CCCCTCTGGAGCCAGGAAGCGATGCTCAACACAAAGACCAGAGCTCCCCAAAGTGAACCGCAGCCACTCTCAACAAGGTCCCAAGCTCCTCTGATGATAATGGCCAAAGCCACATTGGGGAGCCGGCCTGATAAGCTCCTCCAGGAGAACCAACGGCTCCAAACAGCAGCATCTAGGAGTACCCACAATGCTCCTGCTCTTCCTCTCCACGTCTCTTTTTATGCTGGCAGCCTTCCTCAGGTGGGTTGTCTAAATGCAGCACCATGCCTATTTAATTCAGCTGGTGCCACGTTGACCACCAGTTCTTAATCCATAACACTATTCTTTGTCTGTAACAGCCCCATCTTCTTTCCTTACAAGTGAGTAGCACGGTAAGTGAATCCTTTCAGCTATGTCACTTTATCCCCATCACAGCTGCTACTCGTCTCCTGACCTATGAGATCCTCCATGTTACCTTTCTTATCCAGTATAGACTCCTTCATACATCTTTTCAAAAATGCATTTTTTCAGGTCCCTCAATGCTCTTAATACTGTACCTGGATGTTTTCCTTCCTGATGCCCTTCCTGACCATCTGAGCAGATGGACACTGTTCAGCCCTGAACTTACTCATCACTTATCATTATACTGTCAGGTCTGTCACCTTCACTACTTCTGTAACTACTGTGGCAACTACTATTATGGGTATCACCATCTCCTCTTCATTGGATGGGTAACCTGGGCCAGCTTTGTGATGTTGCACACAAATTTCTTTTCACAACAACCCTGCAAGATGGATCCTACTATTATCCCCAATTACGAATGGAGTCTAGTATTTAGCAAGACTTACGGTCTGTAGCAATTAGCGTGTACCTATAAGAATTAAATAAACCACAACAGCAAGGATGAATTTTTTTTTTACAAATCTGATCTACTTCCCCAGTTACAAGCCATGAAAAATCAGGGACTTGCACCTCCTGTTCCTAGACCTGTGGGCCAGACATCATAACTCGAGGGTCATCAACGAAAGTGCTTCCAGTGACGTGCGACACATTGCTTCAAAGATCAACCGTAACCGAGATTACACCAAACACTTCAGATACAATGATCGACAAAACAAATAATTGCCCTTTCAAAATTTGTGGTAAATATAAAAAAGACAGATAATTACACACACAACTGCAGTCAGACATGGTTATATTTTGGGGACCAGGACAAGAGTACAAATAGAGACCCACATACCATATGCCTAAATGTTTAAACCTAATAAACTGTCAAACAAAATATGTTCTGTTTTCCTTACTTGACAATTATATTTCAGAGACAAAATTGAAAAATATGTGTAGAATCATGGCCTTTCTATGACTTAAAGTTGGCAAAATGTCAAAAATGACTGACTTAATTGTTATTGCATATGTCTGAGTAGTCTTGTGATGATCTGGGGATGTTTGAATGAGTAATAAAATATGTACATAATTCATAAACTATCATAGATTCCATAACATTCATTTTTTATTCATTTCAACAAAATTACTATCAAGATGTTATATTCAACATTTTTTATATAATATGTGGTCGTCTTAGACTTATGTTTAGAGAGTTAAAATATTAAAATATAATTATATTCAAATATCTACAGTGGTTGGTTGCCAGGAGTTTTTGACAAGAAGAGTGGTTGTTTAGTGGTAAAGACTTTCAGTTTTGCACAAGGAAAGTTTTAGAGATCTGTTACACACCTAAATGCATTGTGTTAATACTATTGTACTGTACAATCATAAATGACTAACATGGCAAATTTTATGCTTTTTTAAGCACAATAAAACTTTGCTTTTAAAATATTCAGAATTATATTTTAAAATTAAAAGTAAAATATAAACTATAATTAGCAAAGCCAAAATTTTAAATAAAAATTATTTAAAGTCTAGATATTTATTCACTTTTTAAACATAAGTTTTATCATATAACTTTATTTTTAAAAAACTACTTTAGGTTCCACTACTAAATTTTCACCTGCCCATAAAGAACAGCATTATGCTTCATTCATGTTCATATACCTATGTCTATTTTATGCCAAATTTAGAGAAATGTTCATTACCAGCCACATGCACCTGTCATGAATACAATGCTATAATGTGGGTACTTTCAGAATTCCCAACTGGAGAAAGAAGAAAAGCAAATGGACACTTGGCACCACTGGGAAATGGTACTTTGATATGCATGAAGCCACTGCATTTATGCTTTGTGAAAGGAAGTATTTGACAAGTTAATTAATTTATTTTTCTCTTGCCTAAGTGTTTGAAATTCACTCTGTATTCTAAGGCAGAGTCCACATCCTCCATCTTCCACCTTAGCAGATGACATACCATACACCTTCCAGGCATTTGCACGTGGTCATCATTTTTTTTTTTACCTAGGACAAGATATGTAATGAGAGTATCCCTGGGACTGAAAGAGATTACTTAGGAAATGGACATCCAGGATTACAAAGATCCTGTGGTAGAGTTGAGAGTCTAATGATAAGGACCCGCAGAACTGTTAGGCAAATAAAAATTAGCATATCATGGCTTTCTCCATCTCCATTCTTGAGTTCCTTCCTGTCCTTCTGGCCTCTCTAGAGGCTGCATGTTCTTCATTGATAACTCACTGTGACACCTCATCTTGTTAAGGCCACACGTTTTCTTCCTATCTTCCCATTCCCCTCATTCTCTACAACAGAATTTCTGCTACTTCTGGTCCAAAGTTGTAATCCGTTATGATTTATTGTCTACTACGTAGTACAATGAATACCTCTTTACCAAGAGTAGGCAACTTAAACAGGTTCCTTTCAAGATTATATTCTTGAGTCTCATTGGTCCCTTCAGGATTTCACATCCTTTTCCCAAGGACCAACTTCAACATAGGTAGTCAAGTGATGGACATATTTTAGAACAGGGGTGGATCTTAGCCTGTCCAAAACATTCATTATGAAAAAGTCACAATTCACTTTTCACAATTCTAATTTTTAATTCAGTTAAATATTCTGTTCTTATTAACCCATCTCCCATTAGTTTTTGTCTTATTGTAGTATAATTTTGAAAAGTCTGAATGATATTTGCTTTTAATTTAGCAAAAAGAATCTCACAGTGGTATTCTTTATTTTTTAATGGTTATTCTCTCAGAGACATAAGGATAGTTAAGAAACTGGTTGGGTCTTTAATAAGCCCCTGTATTGTAATTCATGAATTTGATAAATTACACTTTGGGCTGCTCTAGACCATCATGTACAACATGTTCTTTAAAGTCAAACTTTGAAAGAAACCCTACCTTCCATGCTAGTGACTATACATGACAGCAATAACAACGTTAGTGACTGTTTCAAATACTAGCTAAGGCTGGCAAGAAAACTAAAATTCTTATGAAAGATAATGAAAATTAATTTCCATAGACACTTTTCAAAATTAAATAGTTGAGACACCTTACATTTTTCTCATAATTCTAAAAATAATTAGATCACAATGTGGATTAATTTCTTGTCACATTTAATTTTTGGACAAATCTGTTGTTCAGTTATAAGCACCAAACAAAAATCATTCAAACAGTGTTACTTCTTATTTTGCCCTTGCATCTTGCTCTAAGAAAATAAAAACCAGGTCCCCTAGAATTTATATTGAAGACCAAGATGAGATTTGTACATTGGTTCCTAATTTTCTAAAATAATAATAATAATAATATTATGAAATCACATTGTTGATTAAAAAAGAAATCCTCAAATTAACGCCTGACAATATTCAGATGATAGATTTGACTGCTTAAAAAATCTTATTCTCAAGAGTCAAAAATGGTAAAATTTAGCATGTAGGTGACCTACATGCCTCAACGGGTTATTAACCCAGGTTGTTCTAGTTGCCAGGATCTTTGACACTACCTATAGAAAGATCTAGGTTCTGAATTCAGCTTCACTCCCTGATTGCCCTTGCCTCTCTGAGCCTTGATCTGAGCTGTAAAAGTGAGGTACTAATTATACCTGGTCATTAGGTACTGTGATGAATTGAGAGAAGGCATGGAGGGTGCTGAGCACGAGTCCTACTTAAGTTTATTGCAGAAAACTACACTGAGGAAGCCAGCTTGACTTTAGAACATTACAATATACTTTCCACTCGGCATCAAATTAAAACTCACAGGAAGTGGAGTCATTTTGAGATGGAGGAAGAATCAGATTCTCAGGGGAGCATATAAATCCCCAGGCTCCAAGAGGCATTGGGATACTTCTGATTTAAGCATGATTTAGTGAGTCTCCAAATTTTTGAGGAATCATGTGCCCTTTGAACTCCTAGCCTCCTGGCCGCACTCCTGTTGCGGACATCTTCCCAAGCACAGAGCTTCTTAGGTCAGGGTGACATCCAGGAAGCTGCAGGGGTCTGGGAGGGACCTGCTGCAGAAGGGATGCCAGGGGAAATACTCAACAGCTTGAACTCAGCAGGGAATGGGTGGGGAGATCAGTGCAAGCATTTGTGGAGGATGACCAGCTTCATTCACTAGCTAAAATACGCCCCGAACTGCTGAGATGGAGGTGATCTAGTGGTGAAGCCAGAATTTGGATCCCTTAAACCTACACGCAAGAAAGGATCTCCCTACACCCCCAACCCTATGTCCATCACTTTCTCTGCTTCCACTGCTCTTGGCATACCAGAGTATGAGAAAGCATAGGCTTTATGGTCAGACAACCTGAGTTCAAATCCTAGTGATGCTACTCAGTTTCATTGGTCAGTTAATCAATCTGTTCATTCTTCAATTATTACTTAGCAAGCCAAGCAACATAGAAGACTTTGTTTCAAAATAAAAAATAAAAAGTGCTAGACATGTATATCAGCACAAAGGTCTTGGATTCAATCCCTATTACCACTACCACAAAAAAAAAAAAAAAGGATTCAATTAGGTTGAATGTTGAATTGCATAACACAAACCTCTCATAACACAAATAAGCATAACTCATATAATCTTTCAAGAAATAGTTATTTTCTGAGTGTCCAGGCATTCTGGGCAGGGTGAGGAAGGATGCCCCGAAGATGTGATGACTTGGTTGACATCAGCAGAAGGCATCATCCTCTCCTGCCCAGCCATATCAACCCAGTCCCCTACTGGGCCCCTGTAAGTCCTTGAGGAGTGAGACTTGACTTTGTGCAACCTCAGGAGTCAAGCTCCATTCTCTTCCCTAAGGAAGCCATAACTCATCATCAGTGATCTATGTTCTCCCCCACCCTGGCCTTAACCCTGTCTATGAAATAATCAAGTGGTAGTTTTAGGTGTGTGTTAATTCATGAGAGAGACCTGCCTCAGCATGGGTAGGCCAAAACTTTCACACACTTTGTATAGAGGGACCCTCAGTAGTACCCACGACTACGCATATCCCCTTAAATATGTGGGTTCATGGGCAAGTGATCGTGAGGGGATATGGTTCAAGGATGACTCTTTGATAGGAGGTTCGTGTTTAAACTGTGATAGGTCTAAGATTAATCTACATGAAGTGAGCCAGAAAATGGATGGATTCTCCAGGTGACAAGCAAGATCTGTAATTTCAGCACTAACCTGTGGTTATCAGACACTTTTGTCTAATGACTTCATTTTTCATATTTATAATCCTCTTTCTGAGGTAGCATCCTCTACCCCAACCCGTTTGGTTCAGTTCTGGCCTTGTACTCTGATACTTAGCAGATCCATTTGCTGTTCCCAGGACCTGCCAGAACTTATGCATCTTCCTGTCTGATCTGCTAATTGCGTAGTGTAGGTTGTCCTGTGTCCTTTCTTTAGGCATCCACAATTCTTTCCCAAAAGCGAAACTGACCACTCCATGTTCTACAACATCTATGGCCAACTACTGATCTGGCTTTCTCATAGCCCAGGGATCAGTTAAGGCCAGGGGCTGTGTATTCCTCATGTTTAGTACAGAGTGGGCACTTAATAGATTTCTGTAAAATCAACTTAACTCTTTTTGACCATTCCCGTAGCTCTGATTCCCTGTAAGTTAGAACCTCTTCTTTTCATAGAAGCCAATAATATTTAAGAAGAAAAAACTATTTCACTTTTATTTCCTCCTTATTACATATTGGCTTCTAAATCTTTAATCCTTCATATATTTTCCTTTTCCTAAATCCTACCCTCATTTGAACTCTGAATACATCATTGGTTTATGACATTGACAACTTGTGAGATTGTTATAAAAGTTAATAATAAAGTATTTTATCCTATTTTTATTTGCCAAAAACTATTCTCATGTGCACTTATATAGAGAGAAATGTAATGGAGCCTGATGGATATTTATAATATTTGACTCATTCCAGAATGATTCTGGGATTTTTGCTGGGTCAGCCATCTGGCCCATGTAGTATGGGCTGTCTGCTATCTCACTGCAGTGCCTCCCAATTTTCCATCCCCTGTTTAGCTGGGTGATAGTTTGCTTCAATGGTCAAATCCAGCCGGCAACCTCATTGACCCCCTTCTCTCATGGAGGTCAATCCCTGAATGGTTACAGTGGACATGATTGGGGTGGTGGCCACATGTCAGGGGTAGGGTTGAGATGGCAGAAGAAGAGAAAGGGGAGCTCCCAGCTGCATGACTGTCAGGGGCTTCTGGTGGGGGAATCTGACAGAGTCAGAAGGTGAGAGGAGGACCAGCTGCTTAGCAGCTATTTATACGACTGTCATATGGGGAAGTGTGTCTGGCCGGCAGAAGCAAAGGGGGGTGGCGGACTGCACTGACTCATTTAGCTTGATGACACACATGCAGCCAAACTGTGAGAACCCACTCTGTGTGGAGACACCTGGTCAAATCTGCCTCCAGCAGATAGTGGGAAGAAAACATTAACATTTCTCAATGGAACTGAAAACATGGCCATGCAATTGGGTTTTCAGCAATAACGATAAAAATTTTCTGCCTTAATTTCCTTGCTTACTTGATCTCTTGGGCTTCCCATCAAGTGAACTGGTACTACCTCCATTTCCTGCACTCAGGAGTCTAGGGCCCAGCCTCATAGCCATCAGCACTAACTAGGAAAGAATAGGAGTGGAAGTAGACTCTTCTTTAAGCTGGGCAGGAGCACTCAAAGCCTGGAAACTTCTACAAAACCAGTTAAATAGCAGGAAAAAGTGTCTGTTGGTCTCCAGGAGTGGAGAGAGGTTAATAGCATGGTGCATTTGGGGTCTGCTTGGGGACCAATGGTATTTAATGTGTTTATTATGGATTTGGCAAAGCGAGTGGCTAGTAAGTTACTGAAGGCTGTGGAGGGCACTAAGTTATTTTACTTAGTAAACACCATGGAGAGTTATGGAGAATTCAGAAAGGATTTTCCATGGAGTTAAAGAAATTAGAAATGAAAATGTCTTGTTGGATGATATACTCCATCCCAGTGGGCCAGCATAGAATTGTTACTGATAATAGGAAATAGTTCCCAGAATTTAATTCCACTTCAGTTTGTAAATGGCTTGAATATGCTCACCTTCTCCTGGGAATTTGGAAGTTCTGCCTCTTCCCTAATGCCTGTCTCAAGTTTTTCTCTTTAAATTCCTATTATGCCTCAGAGTTATCCATGGGGACCAGTGCTCTTTGTGGCACTTTCTGTACAACGCAATAAAAGCAGACTATTAACATTCCCGCTGGCCAATTCTGCTCAAAGCAACTGCTTCATTTTTTTCTTAAACAGTATTGTCATTATTCATTCGTCCTATTTCCACAAATCCTGGTAGCCGCCCCATTTCCAAAGACCCCTTTTAGGTCTCAAAAGTAGTCTGGTTTGTGAGCCTGACAGATTGTCCCCATAACCCCATCTTCATTTCAGCAGGGAATAAGATTATGGAGATGTTATACAAACATGTATTTACACAGATACCTGTTTTGTATGCCCGTCTAATACAATGGTCTTTGGTTGAAGCTCACAGTTCTAACAACTATCTTATATTATGATATTGAAAACTCATTTCACTGGTGCATATATTGAAAATTCATTTCTAATTTGCCATCCAGGCTCATTATGTGCATTCCAGAGTACCAGGTGTCTACCTAGATTTACCTATTTGTGTTTCAGCTTATTATCTCCCAGCAAACAATTTTGCTATTTTCAATTCCCAGAACAGGGAGTTCTAGGCTGCAAGGAGCATTTCTTATTGTTTAAAATATTCTTGAACATGCCCGGGGCTGAAGAGCTAGAGGAGAGATGGCTCTTTAAATAAATGTAAAGTGAAAAACATAATTGATACTTCTCATCCTGAGTGTTTGACTACAACAGGAACATCGGTAAACATGATGTGAGGATGTATTGTTATGTGTGTCCAAATAAGATCATGGAGAAGGATTCCAAATTCAATCATTTTTCTCCCCATTGGTAGTATCTTTCCATTTGTACTCCTCTGAGTTTATGTATAACCATCAATTGACCTCCCTACTTCAAAGTTTAGACAAAGGAGGGATGGGAAACATGAAGGGGAAAAAACCTTCCAATTTTGTGGTTAAATTAGCAGAGTTTTTATAATGTTTTTATTCTGGAGGAATAGGCTTTTACTTAGAGGTTCCTGCATCGTCTGCTCTCTGGGAGGAAACGGGGTACTCCCAGGCCAAGAAAGTAGATAGGTGTGAGGAATCACAGAACCACAGAGTGTGAGAGCCAGGTGTAATCTTACAGGTTATTTAAGTTAATCATGGTCTTTGTTTGAATGTAAAAATAACTCCAGAAATTCTTTCTAAAGTAGGAGGGTGCTATGGTTTGTGTCTGGATGCTCCCCCCAAAACCTCATGCAATCATGGGGGGGATGCTTTTCAGAGGCTGCTGAATCTAGAGTTTGTGATTGATTCATTGTCTAGTTCTGGGATTATGGGTGTGAGTACTATACCAACCCTAGAGTGGGTAGCCAGCATACAATATAAGGGACAGAAAAAGTCTTCTCTTGAGCTCTTTCCTTTTTGCTTTTGTTGCTTTTGCTGTTTTCCATCACTATGAACTATTGCCTTCTGCCATGTGCCACCATGCCTCAGAGCCAGATGATTATGGACTGAATCCTCCACAAACTTTGAGCTAAATAAACCTTTCCCTCTTTAATTTTGGGTATTGAGTATTTTGTCTTGGCAATGGGAGAAAAGTAACCAAGACAGAGAGTCAAGTAAAATATTTAACAAATGTAAAAAAAAGACCTACCACTCAGTAGTTGCAGTATAAGTGGAGCTACTAGTTTACTTAAAGTACATAACAGCTACCCTCATTCATGTCTCTTAAAAAATCAGTTGTTCTTTCTCTGGAAATGTGCCTTCTCAGCCCAACTGTGGAAGTTTGGGAGGGAATACACAAGAAGTTCAGCGGAAAAGTAGGATTTTTACCCAAAAAAGCCAGCTTACCCCAACCAACACTCATCATTGTAAGGTGACCAGATCATTCTGACATCAAAATTCAATATATCTCAAAAGCCATTTTCAAGAGCACATTTGTTTATGGGTTAATAACAGAAAATGAATAACTTCTATTTTTTGGAATATTTCCAGTGTCCGTTTCAATTCTGATGTCTGTAGGACCTTGTGGAAGGTCATGTGGCCTGCTGCCCTATTCCCCTTCAGCACGGAGGCCTTCATCCCAGAGCTCGTAGGAGTTGAGGTGGAGGTGGTCACTGATAGCTTGTAGCTACTCACTCTCCAGGGATTGGGCTGGGGCCAGAATGAGCTGCCTTCCTTCAGGTCACGTCTTGTTCTGGAAACAGTCAGTAACTGTTCAGTTTCAACGTCCAATAATGGTTTATGATGACGGTGCTCCTCACTGAACTTCCTACACAGTTCTTCTCAAGGTCTGCTTCCGGCGAAATCTTCCGTAAGATACAAGCACATCACAGGTATTTATACCTCCATTACAAAAGTAGAGTAATGGAAGCTTGGAGCAGACACCTCCCCTTTCATAGTGCTTTTCATATTTTATTGTTTAATTGTAAATCTTTCCTAGTCCACAAAAACTATCAGAATCACTGAAGCACTTTCTCTAAACTCACAAACCCCAGAGATGCTACTCAGCTCTGAGTCCATTTTATTTTCATATTTTATTTTTTATTAGTATATTTGCAGTACATAATGATTCCATCCTTCATGGGGCACTGGTACATGTACATAACAATCTTAATTCTTTCTTCGTTCCCTCCCTCTCTTGCCCCTTCCCTCCATCTCTTGGTCCTCTTCCCTTTTGCAAAAGATCTATCCCCCTTTTTTTCTATTATTATAGAGAGCTAAGTGAGGTAGAAATATTACAGGCTGTCAGACAGGGATAGGCCCCACAGAAAGTCAGTGCAGTGGATGAGAACATATTACAACTGTGGCTGGAGGTGCCTCTGTTGAAGACTAGACCTCAAGATAAAGATGGAATGACCAGGCCTACATACCTCCCCAGGGCATAAGATAATGGGTATCACCTGGTCCAATAAAGTCTAGATAGACATCAGTTACCCTTGTGGATGACCAGAGCACCCAGGATCCATCCTTTCCTAAAGAGGGCCTTTGTTCTTTCCATGTACACTTGCTACAGGACCTACTTCCCCATTGGATCAACATTACCTAAGTGGCTCTACTTGTAATCTTATTGGTTGATCATAGTTTTGACTCATGTTGTACCCACCTCATGATTTCACTGTATAAAACATCCTTTGAGAAGTGGGTTCATTGGCAACCCACTTTCGGGTTCCCTCCTGTCTCTCAGTAGCAGACTCAATA
>RJWT010043290.1:0-11986 GCA_004365215.1 Cuniculus paca | reverse complement strand
TTTGATTTTGTTTTCTGAGTCTACTGCTGCAACAAGTGTTGCTGACATCTATTTAATTATCTGAGTACTTCTGAGCAACATGCTCAAGGTAAGTGAAGTTATTTCTAGAGCACACAGGTAAAAAAGGCCTATAATTTAGTGTTTAAGACCTTGAAGGAAAGGTTACAAATGAGCAGTGAAGATTACCAGTAGTTTGGGTTCTTTTGGTGGTAACTTTTCTAACTCCAAATAATACATGTAAGGCTTTCTTTGATTTTTCACCTTTCTTCACTCTTTGATTTGATGTGAATATTTTTGATCCTTACATTTCCCTTCCCTTTCCCACTACTTCTTTCCCACTCTAGTTTCTGAAATTTAAATTATTATTACCATGTTATGATGGACCACAAGAGATAGCCAATCCCTAAAATTGTCAACCTTTTTTTCTCTTGCTCTATATTTTGGGAGATTTTCCCAAGTGCGTCTCTCAGCACTTCTATTAAATTTTTCATTTTGGCAATTATATTTTTTAATTATGAAGAAACGTCTTTTTCTATGATAGCTTGCTTTTGACAGTACCTTAGTTTGTTTTACGGTTTCAATATCTTCTCATAGTTCTCCGAGGAGATGAACAATAAATTTTAAAACTCCCTTCTGCTCTCTGAGTTACATCTGTCTTCTCCAGAGTTAGTTGTTCTACTTATTTTCCCTGTACTTTCTCATCTGCACAAATTTAGTCTCTCAAACATCCAGTTATTCTTTTTTGCTTGATGTTATTTGGAGATGAAGGTTAGGATGGTTAATAATAGTGGTTGAGAATATTTAATGTGAGGAAGAGTAATGAGGCAGGGCTCTTATACAATGGTATGAAATTTCTGAGGGAATTTAACTATGTATATCAAGAATCTTAAAATTTTTCATATTCATTGACATATAGTCCTACTTCTAGGAAGCCATATTGGAAAATGACCAGATTATGCATAAAGATGTTCACACAAAACTGAATGAGCGAGGATTAATTAAATGCATTTGGTGCAATATTATGCAGTATTAAAGTTCTTTAGAATAAATTTTTAAAATGTAAGAAAGATATGAATGTTTACAGCAGAACTTACAAAACTTTCCCCAGCTGGTTCATGCTCTGTGTCCTATTTCTCCATGACTCCACTCTTTAGCAAACCTAGCATGAAATCACTCAGGTTTAACTCCTTTGTGTCTTCATTTCCTTATGAAGTTTGTTTTTTCCCATAAAACTTATATTTAATAAACTTGTGTTCTTTACTCATGTTATACTTTCTTTTGTCTGAGATACTAGCCATGAAACTAAGATGGGTAGGAAGAAAAAAATATTCTTTCTCTTATATATTATGTAGCAATAATGAAAATAATATTGACATAATTACATGGTGTCACAGTACTAAGGTAGTTCTGCTTTTGTTATTACTTAAAAAATGACTGTGGCAAAAAAATGACTGTGAGATGTTTTTCTTTCCCCCCATGCTGGGGATTGAACCCACAGCCTCATCCATGTTTAACACATATTCTACCACTGAGCTATATTCCCAGCTCCAAGATGATCTTTTAATAAATTGTTAAAAATTCATTAACATTTAAAATTTCCCAGAAATTTTTTTAAAATACTAAGATATTTTAGATTTTTTTTCTACTCTTTGTCCTTCAATATACAAGCTCTTTTTAAATACATTGGTCATCTCTGCTCCCACACTGTGTTGGCTTAAGAATCTATTGTTGTGTGTCCTGAAAGAACACTAGTACCCACCCTGGAGGAAACGTCTAGGGAGGTCAGTTTTGGTGCATCGGGTGGAAAAATGTTCTAGCTTACAACAGACTGAGAAAAAATATTACATAAACTGTTTATATAGTTTTACCTAAAATTAAAAGTATTTAATTTATGATATCCTTTATTCTGAGATCATATCCTTTCTAGTTTTGGAGAATGAACTGGAATACCCACTTTACATGAATTATGGTGTTAGTGAATTATAGTAGTTTTCAGATGTTTTTACATGATCAAAGGCTGGAAACACATTGCAAATGGTTCTCAACTTACAATGGTATGACAGGATTTTTTAACTTTATGATGGTATGAAAGCCAGAAACAGTCAATAAAAAATGATACTGTTACATCTTAGTGGGCCTGTGGTCTAGGGGTCCCCAGACTCACCCTTGCTGGGCCTGTCTTTCTCTCCAATGCAGAAGGAGGAAGAGGAGTCGGAGAAGACCAGTTCAAAGAGAAAGTACTTCGTTACAAGTATTGCAAAAGGAAGCAGTACAAAGACACTACTCAATAGAGGTGGGGCCCAGAGCACCACTGAGGGTGAGCCCATGGTCCTACTTTTATAGGGTTAGCATACCAACTCTACCCCCTCCAGAGGGTCAGTACTCAACTGGCTATTGGGCTTGTTTCTAGGGGCTTGGGTCTAGTGGGTTATAGGGAAAATTTCCAGCAACTAGTTTAGCAACCTGCATGGGGGAAGTTACCTACTTAAAGAGAAACTTTATAGGGGTCAGTAGCTTACATAGACACAGGTGTGATCGAGGCCGTGTAGCTGCTACTTCTTAAAGGGCCCAGTTCCTTATCGAACGTTACATAGGGGTCTCATCTCTCCCTACAGTACTTCAAATTTTGAACGTCAATTTTTTTTAACATAGGGAAGGCTAGGAGGCAGCCGCAGCAGCACCCATTTCCATCTGATCACAAGGTAAGCAACCAGTATTCTGTGATGCTAAGCCAGGGTAGTCAGTAGTTTGAGTGTATGAAATGTATTTTCAGCTCAGTGTATTTTCAATTTGCGATGGTTTAATCAGGGTCTCATCCTGATTGTAAGGCAAGAAGCATACATATCTGAAATTTAGCAGAACTAGATTTCCATAAAGTCTGACAACTCGTTTCTCTAATTGCTGAACTGTTTCAACTGTGAAATTATGTCAGCTCCTCAAGTTGTTTATCTTGTTAAAAGATGAGAAGGGGAAATTCATTTAAGTAATTTCAGAAAATTGTTTGCATATGTTGCTTTTAACTTCCTATCTTATTTGAATATTTTGTCTTTTCTAAGAAGATAGTTACTGAGGAAATGAATTAAAATGACAGAATGAACCAAGAGACAAATTCCCTACTGTCCAACTAACTAGAGGCCTTACTCCTTAGCTTTACAGTCTGAAAGCTAAAGGAATGAGTAAGTGGTAGGATTCATTTTAAGTAACAAACCTCTATTTAAAAATATACATTTTATATAGGCACATATATATATGTAAATATACACACTTATGTACCAATCTGTACATGCACATATATGTATGTACAACATTGGATTTTGTGGAGAATTTACCATTTTTACTCTTTTGGTAAACTCTTACTTTGAAACTAAAAAAAACTTTATGGCAGAGTAATACTTCAGGGAGTAATTTTATTTGGAAGAAAACAAACTTAAAATTTAAGAAAATGATATGAATATTGCCAATATTTGAAAGGTTAAAAGAAATTGGACTATACACTATGATTGGGAGTTTTCTATGAGCACCAATTTGCTGATGGGCTAATAAGCACTTGCTGATCTTGTATTTACCTGTCTAATTACTCGATTGGTGCATGCAAATAAAATTGTGTGTAAATGGAAGCAGGTGCAAATCTGCATGAATAGTGTTAGGAACCTCATTTGAAACTTTGTCATGATCCTTCATGTCTTTATACTTGAAAAATCAAGATCCCAGTCTTCTTAGTAGTCCCTAAAAAGAAAAAGAAAATCCAAAGTGTAATCTTATATTTTTAATGTGATTGCTTTCCTTATATTTCTGTTTGAGAATCTTCTAAAACCATTGTCTTGCAGTGAGGATCAATTATAATAGCTTGAACAAATAAGTAGTACAGTTAGATTTGAGAAAATAAATTCACAATAACATTTTGAGTCTAACACATTCAAAGTCAGTATCACAAGAGTATGATTAAATGCAGTGAGAAATTCAATTTGCTTTACATGTATATAGTCTAGATTTCATAGATTTTTGCTGCAACATGTTATATGTTGTGGTATGATGAGGTTACATATTACAAATCACTCAGTAGCTACCATGTTAGAAAAATATAAAGGGGAGTATAAAGTGTATATCCATAGAATGTGGTACTCAACTGTTGTGTGGTGCTTTAAAACTTATGAAATATTTCTATATATGTTATCTTGCTTGATCTTATCTTACTCTGTCATGGCTTAAATGCCCATTGTACAGTTGAGAAAACTGAAGCTTAACAAAATAAAATTAATCACTGCAATTTCACTAGAAGTAAACTGCATAAGAGAACTTTAAACCCAAGATGCTATACATCATTTTAAATTTGAAGCTATTTCAGTGAACTTATATTGGTTTGTTTCTTTTGTTTGCTCTTGGCTTGATGTGCTAATTTCTGTGACTTTCTCCTCTCCCATTGTATTACAAAATCCTTAATTTCACAGAATATAAAAATCTGTACAGTATTTTGCACAATTTTGTATAAAAATTAGATACCATCAAAATATTTGTCAATTGTTTATAGATAGGAATGCAGAGAAATGGTGGATCGACAGTGACTGTTAATTCACAAGAGATCTTCGGTGATGTTTGATGTTGGAGCTCGGCTTTCCTTGTTGACCTTGTTCTTCCATTCTTGCACGTAAGGAAAGTGTGAGTATCTTGCCCCAGAACACAATAGCAAATGTCCAGGGAGGTTTTGGAAATGCAGAATATGCTCAAAATGATAAAAGCATTTTCATCTCTGACAGATTTTCATTTATCCTCTAGTTAATAAACTAGCTTGCTTTCAAAATAGAAATTATGGAAGTTAACTTTGTACCAGCTTAGAGTAATCTCATATATATAACAGATTTGTATCCGCAAGCATATGATTCTCAAACTGGAACAGAGCCCTGAGGCATTGCCTTTCTCTACCATGCAGAAATTCTTCATTCTTGGGAAATCAGCTCTGATATTCCCATTAGGGTACTTTCACCTCAACATCTAATTTTCTTCTAAGATGCAAGGTTGAATAAATAGCTCAGGTTGTTTAAGAAAATATTTCTAGTGGGAATAAATATTCTCAGATCTTGCCAGTAAAGCTATTTTTACTGTACTCTGTAGATTTCAGGCTCAAACTTTATCAAATGCCTTTGCACAGGGCAGTGTGAGAGAGCAGGACTAACAACTCTACTTCCCAATTTGTGATGTTACCATGCTGCTAAGGCTAAAGAAGCCACAATTTCCTTATATTCTTTCAGGACCTCATGAAACCACTCCTTTACCCTTATGGGCTATTTCGCTGAATCATTTAGGGGCCCAACAGTGTTCCACTGGAGGCAAGTGATGGGCCAATTCAGAACAGTACCCTCCCCACTTCAGGACCCTGGAGAATCTCTCCTTAGTTATCTCAAGGCTCTGGTGTGCTGCTTGCTTCTACATCCAAACTACTTGTGCTGGCTTTAGTTGAAGGAATTTATAATGAGATCACTCATTTATCAAATTGGCTGTAAAACAGTATTATGTTGAGATTGCCAATAAAAATAACAATGATAACAGCAGCAGTTACTGTGTTCTTACATTATGCTCCAGACACTGATAAAATGTTATTTAGTTCCCATAAAAACCATAATGCATCTGATGGTTTCCATAAACGTCCCACAAAGGCCCATGTGTTAAAGGATTGGTCCCTCAGCCTGTGGCACTGTTGGGGGGGTAGTGGCTACTTTAAGAAGTGCTCTTGAAGCAGATTATGGGACTCCGCCCCCTTTTTTTGCTTCCTGGTTAACTCCAAAACTGAGTCCAAATAAACCTTTTCTCATTATAAGTTGATTATCTCAGGCTCTGTGTCATAATGATGGAAAGGTGACTAACAAATTTCAGGCAGAAAAATAGAAACTGTTATGGTTGATACATTGTGTCAACTTGAGAAGTTTAGAAGTTTAACTGAGAGACTCAGCAGGGAGCCAGGGTTCTTACTTTGTAAATATCCTCATCCTGTGCAAAGGAAGGCAAGGACATTTTGTGGGTGTTACACCCATCCTGAAGGTGGGGATGGCCTGTGTACAATATAAGAGAGGAGAGGAGGCTTGCTTTTCTTCTTTTGGTCTGGCTGCTGCCTTGAAGTGTTGCCCCAGTGCCATGCCACCCTGCCTTGGAGCCAGCTGATTATGGACTGAAATCTCCAGAAACTGTAAGTTTCTCTAAATACACCTTTCCTTGCTTCACTTTGGGTGTCAGGTGTTTGTCTCAGAAAGTAACCAAGACAGAAACACTTTCCAGCTTTAACTCACCAGGATTGCCATGGTAGAAATAGATAGTGCAGTCTGACTTGACCTGTGTGACTTCAAAGCCAGTGCTATATCACAGGCTATACTGACCTTGAGTTTAATAATATTCAACTTTGAAGGATCAAACAAAAACAGAACCACAATAAAAGCTAAAACATGAGAAAAACAACTTCATCTTTAGTATTTAGTGGCTTTTTCTGTCTGACAAGAGCAGCCAGACTGGGTAAATAACAAGATTTTCAAAATGGAAAAAAGTGTCTGGCTCCTTTTTGCAGATGTAAATAACAAGGGTCTCAGTACTCTATGCCATTTTAAAAACATTCCCACCTCTCTCACCTCCCACTTCATTGTGACTGATCTGTACTGCTTCCCTTTAGATTTCAATACAAATTAGTCTGGTCATAGCTCTGTGGCTATTACTCTCTGTACCCCGAATTCTTTACCATAAGAATTACTGAATCTCCAAAGTCCAGTTCAGGTATCTCCACTGGGCAGTTTTATCTGTGAACTCCAATAAAAGGTGATAACTACCACCCATCATCTCTCAGAGTTTATCTTTCTTCTATGCATACTTCTTACTATATTTATCACATTGTGTTTCATTTCTTCCTGCCTACTCTTTATATTTCCCCACCTGTATAACAAAATGCACAGGGGATTCATTAGATTTTATTCATTTCTGTAACTTTGCTGCACATCCTGAAAATACAATCTTGATAAATGTGTAAAGAACTGACTTGAAAACTTTTGTATAAAGCAGCTAAAGTCATGACCTACTACAGTAACATTTCAAGACGAATGACCTGTCTCGATAACAGTGCACTGTGCTTTTTTGGTCTTCAGTTGTAAGTGTATTAGGGAGGAAAGATGTGTTTTTACTACTGCAAATGTTGCTGGAAGTCACCTAGAAAGGAGAAATGAGATATCTATCCACATCTCACTATTATAGAGGCTTTGGGATTGGGAATATTTCTAAGAAAAAAACCCAGAATTTGATTGATGCAAAAATCACTCATTTCCCTGTGTGTTGTCACTAAGAGCTGTGAGTGTATGGCTTTTTATTTTTTTATTTTATTTTTGCAACAGGCAAAAGATTTAACGCCATAAAATGATGTATGATTTGTGGTTGGTTCGGCTAGTAAAGTGTTGTTTTCCTTACCCACTATCAACTTATTTGTTCAATCAATCATTTTAACACTGCTACAAACCAGGAAATAGGTGTTTTAAAAAGAATAATATCTCAAAAGAATCTACTCAGGGTCCTTTGATGTTTATAAAACCCCAAATATTTTGCAGGCTGTCTTAAAGAAAAAGTTTGTAGAATTTGAAACTCCAGAATGTGATCATTTCCTTCAAGACAGGGCCTAGATATTTCAAAATTTAATAAAATAATGGCTATAATTGAGAAATTCTCATCTGTAATTTTTCCCCACTTGCCTTTATTCTTGTCATCCCTTCTCCTGAGATAGATAGGCCACAAAAAATAAATTCTAGGTCACAAATTAAGAAAAGACAGGCAAGACTAGCATATCTAGGTAGAATTTGGACTCTGCTTATTTTGGTGTACTAATACAGTTGCCTCTTGGAGTTTGTGTAGTAACTAATGTCTATTATTTTAGGATAATGGTGACTCCTGATTGTATATCAAAGAAAAATGAGTTTCTAGAGTATAACCTTGAGGTCCTAGGCAGTTGGCAAATGTAGGTTTTGACACTTCAAATTTGAGAACTTTACTCTCAAGATGTTTGGCATAAACCTGGGAGACATGCAGAAAGTTTGTCTCCTGCTGAATTGAAACTCATTTGCAATTTATCCCTATTTTAAAAAGCTGGAACTAAACCTCAAGGCAGAGTGATTCCAGAAGAAAATTCTACACATTATTCTTAGGATGTTTTGTTGTTCAATATTTTCAGATTTGCAAGATGTGGATTACCCATATTACTTGACATCTTCAAAGTAAAGGCTGTCAAAGGCTGAAGATTTAAGTCCCATTGTGTCCAGTAAAGATCGATGACTTAGAGCAAATCCCATTCTGTTTTTTTGTTTGTTTTGAGACTGGGTCTCACTATGTAGCCCAGGCTGGCCTTGAACTCATAGCAATCCTCCTGCCTCAGCTTCCTAAATGCTGGGATTATACATGTGCACAAGCAGTCTTACTGTGACAATGCAGTGCACTGCCATAATAACAGTGCAACACTCTGGGCTGACTCTTTGGCCCTTACCTTGTTGGAGTGTATCTTGCTTCTGAAAGAGCACCCAGCCCAGAGTCTAGACAGGTAGTTGGGCTAACCAGGTGAAAGAATATTTCAAAAACTATCTTTCAAGGTGGATTTGGCATATCCCTTTCCCCTGCTTTCTGTTCCATCTACTCATGGAAAGGTTCTTGTTTTCTTCCAAGGATTTAGGGATGAAAAGAGAAGAAAAGCAAAAGCAATAAGGTTAGGCTAGGAATAAAAGTTTTAACACTAGAAATCACATGTCATGATCATATTCATGAAGCAAGAATCGTAATTTTTAATCTGACAATGTGATAAAACATTTAAAATCAAGACTGGCTTAGAAGAACAGGATGTATAATCTTCTTAGTGACCAAAATTATGACATCAGTACATTTTTAAAAGGTAACCTAGTCCTTAGTATGGTTTCAAAGAATCAAATGCCTCATTATCAGCCAAGATTAATGCAATGAGCAAGGAGTTGGACATGGTGACCTTCAATTTTGAACAAAGAATGAATAAACTACTTATTTATATATGCATTCCATAAACAGCTATTGAGTATGTACCACATGCCAGGGGCTGATGAAATTAAGGTTAAAAATTAAGATAAATATTGGCAAATAAATGATTATTTTTTTTTGTGCTACTGGCTATTGAACCCAGGGTCTTCACAGTTAGATACATTACCAGACTTTTTAATTTTTTTTTAAAATTTTGAGACAAGATCTCACTAATTAACCAAACTGCCCAGAATGGGCTCAAACTTTAGATCCTTGTGTCTCAGCCTTCCAGAGTACTGGGATTACAGGTGCACACCATCATGCCTGACCAATGATTATACTTTTTGCACCTATGAACTGGGTTATATGTTTATTACCTGCCATGGCTAAAAAGAACCACTTATTATATTTTGCTCTGACAGAATATCATGTCCATTTTGATAGCCAAATTTCAAATCAGATGTTTAGAAAATGATAAATATTTCTAGACTGCATGGCACTGGTGATAGAACTAATGGTGAAGGAAGCTACTGTTTACTAACCCTGTATCACATGTTTATCAGAGACCAGGAAGTTTGAGGATGGGATGTTCAGTCCCTATTTTGATAGCCTGCAGAGAGGGAAGAGCAAAACCTCCATGTTTCCTTGAAATCTCTCAAAGGAACAATTATTCATAACAAAAGAATCTCTCCATGCTTTGTAAGAGCTATATACCAAAGCAGGGTAGACCTAAGGAAAGTGCATAGTTCAATAAATAGAGTATACATGAGCTTCTATGACTACTTTAGTGCCACACACACACACACACCCAAAAGTCAGTTGGCTGCTGTGTGTGGCCTACTTTTGAGTGTCTGTAGTCTGATCCATTGATCTATTTATATGAATGGGCACTTGCGTGCATGTATATTTGACCCTTCTAGCATTCTCTCCTTCAGTCATTCTGTGTTTCTCCACCACACTATTCTCCCAGCTGAGACGTCCTAATAGAGTCTTTATTTTATGCAATAACCTTTAGTGGCTTCCCAGTGGTCACAAAAAATGAAGGCCAAGGGCGATGGCTTGATGTTTACTGTTGTTCGCAATTAGCCTTTGAGTTGACAGACATACAGCATAACTTCCTTCAAGGTCCTTTGCCCTCTTCTCCAGGGCTTACTACAGAAATGCATTAATAATCTTCACATTCTTTTCTACTGGCCTAGGGCAGGGCTTGAGACTGTATAGTGTGTAAGAGGCAGTACCAACTTTTTGATCAGAGTAGACACTAGACATGAGAATGATTTTTCTCCTAGTTCTAGCCACAAACTACCCTGCTTTTCCAGTCTTAACTTTTCACTGCTTCTCATCTCTTACCATAAATTGGATTAATAGATGCTCAGTGTCCATACTCTCATGTCCTTGTGATGCAATCATCTTACCCCTGCAGCTATGAATTCCCTTTATCACTTAGCTCAGTGCTGTTTCTTTTGAGACAGTTCTTCGGCTTCTACAACTGTAAGAAGCCTCTTACTTGAAATCCATGGTGCTTTATCTCCCTTTGTATGACAATGACCTCATTCTCCTTTGAATTTTAATTATGTCATACCTGATCTCTCCAGCATTTTCAGAATTATCCTTAACCATCATTTAATAACTAAATCCTTGGTTCTACATCAAAGAATCCAAGTGAAAATTACCTCTGCCATAAACCAATGCCTGCATCTTGTGTCTGAAGTGCCTGAAGACTTGTGTTTTGAGACCCATATTTGGAAGCTGTATATATAAAAGATATTGATATTTCTTGATATTGATAAAAGATATTGATGTTTCTCTTCTCATTAGTAGCCTTTGGAAGAGGTCTGTGCTGTCAGAGTTCTCTGGTTGAATAACAGCCAACATAAACCAACTCTGGCTGATTATTTTTAAAAGGTAATTTATTAAAAATTATAGGAAAGCTTACAGAATCCCAGGGAAGCCTGAAGAAATAAGCAAAAAACATGTAGAGACTGGGAACCTACAGCATGTCTGATGGCCCAATAAAATATTATTCAGTAGGAAAAATGTAGACATAGACACTCAATTTCAGAACCGAGCATCTTTGTGTGATTTTTATATGAATTAATCGTATGTTCATTTATGTTGAATATTAGTGTATATAGTCATACATATAAGGTTTGGTTTACCAGGCTGTCAATGATGATAAAGAAAAAGTTAAGTCATTAGCCATTAACTATCTCCAGGTTTTTATTATACTATATAGTACGTAAATAGAATACTTTTGTCACATCGCATGCTCACTAAGCAATCTCTTTAGCTGTCAGAGAATATTTTGCTGTTATTTATGCTTCTCCAATTGTTTATTTAGTGAAGGGACCATGTCTTTACCATACTGAATTCCCAGGCCATTGCAGGAATTCAATAATAGCTAATTAATAAATTATAGTAATTTAAGATTTGTATTGGTAATGGGAATTGATACCTCTTGTTGAGTCATTACATAGAACGATCATATGCTAATGAAAAACAGTTTGGGTGAGTGGTGATTATGCACCATGAAGAGAAGGGCAGGTTGGGCCTGTTTCTCAAAACCACCACTCAGACTGGATTGTTCAACTGATAAGAAGATAACAGGGGGGAGGGTGAAGCAGAGGATGGCATGGCATGGGCGATGAGGGGCAGAGAAGGGCCTGCCATTCATAAAGGACAAGTCATCCTACCTCACCTGGTGAGGGGAGGTCTGACTAGAAAGTAAGTGTTAAAACAGTTGGCAGGTGTCGTTCTTGCATACTGATGTCTCAATGAAATGAATAAAATAATTATGCAGTATTTTTTCTAAAATCTATCACCAACTTCATATTCACCATCTTTTCTCACTTAATATCTTAGCAATGTTTCACCTGACAGCAATGCACAGCAGTTACAGGGAATGTGTGGAGAACAGTGCCAAGGGATGTTTCTCAACTTTTATTAAAATTTTTACTTATAACAGTAGGTATTTGCTGGGCTTGGATGTTTT
>RJWT010043289.1:0-11982 GCA_004365215.1 Cuniculus paca | reverse complement strand
TGTTATTTGAAACTGCATTATGCTAATGTTAAAGCTGAAGTTTCTTAACATATTGTGTATTTGTATTTCTTTGTGTCTGTATATTTACATTACCTAATAATCATATAGGGGAACGAAACTCCCAACCTACTAGATGTCCAGTATGAGTTTGTGTTCTCTAAAATTGAAGAATGAATTTTAGGAACAATGGAAGAGCAGAATATATTTATTGACAGAAAGAAAGTTTCAGTCTGAGAGGCAGAAAAGGTCCCGAGTGGGTTGCCAAAGACTCTGTCTTTTCTAGGGACTTTTATAGAGCAAAAGTACAAAGTGAGGCAAGTCTACAGTAGGGAGAACATGGGAACTCACAAGGAGGGCATACGGTGGGACAAAACTATGGTCAACCAATAAGATTAATTGCTCAGGTAAAATTGATTAAATCGGGGATAAATGGGGAAATAAGTCACGTAACAGGCATGCATACAGAGCACTGACTCTTCCTGTAGGGGGCTGGGATGGTGACTCCTGGCTTCCTCAGAGTGACAGAGAACTCTTTAGAATATCCATCCTTAGGATGTGCATGTATTTGCTTGATCTTTTGTTTTGAGGTCTGACCTACAGTGTAGGTATCTGTCTTCCCCACAGTTGCAAGGTATCTGGCCTTCTGCACTGGCTCCTTTAAAGGTCCGACCCTGTCTGACTGCCTATAATATTTCTGTCTAACTCAGTTTCCCAGCACAATAATGTCTTAAGCATTTTTTCCTATGGGTTTATTTTTCTTATTGGATTTTGAGATCTCATTATATATTAAATGCACTTGTTTATATTTATTCTTTTTTTTAGTTTTATCTGTCCTATTACGCTTTTATTATAACAGTATTAAAATAATATTTAATAAAAACTGCCCATCCTTGGGTACTAGTCTCTGACTTTGGTACCAAGCTAAGAAACAAGTTTTCTACACCAAATTATATATTCACCTTCATCTGATTCTAATAATTTCAATACATTACTTTTACATTTGTATTTTTAGTCCAAGTGTTTGTTTTCTTAGGAGGTCTCATAGAACTCTTGAGTTAGATTTTACCTAAAAACATTTTTTTCATCTTTTTGAGACAAGGTCTCACTGTGTAGTTCAGGCAAGCCTTGAGCTTACTTTGTACCCCAGACTGGTCTTGAACTTGCAACAATCTTCCTTCCTCAGCCTCCTGAGATTTTTTTCCCTAAATTTTTAACCAGTTTTCAGGTACTGTATATTTTCAACTTCTATTTGAAATATACAGAATGTGATGTCAAATGCTGAATTGACTTTGTCATTTTGGATTTTTCTAAGTTCAAGTGAGTGTACCTATGCTTTTGGAGGATCCTATACAAGAAAAGTTGGCTGTTGATTTACGACCTGCATATGCCTTTCTGATTTTTATTCTTTTAAATCTGTTGAAGTGTTAAAATTGTCTCACTTAAATAAAAGTCACCTAGAAAATTGTCCTAGATTGTAAGTACTCCATCTGTTTAAAGAAATGAGTAAAAAAGGAAATATTCCATTTTTTAATTCCAGTTATCCATTAGCAATTCAGGATATATACAAGGAAATATAAAAGTCTTATGAGTCTTGGTGTTTTTAAAGTTTATACTCTGTTCTTTAGAATTTATTTTTTGGTACCCATATATTAACTTTAAAACAGGATATATATTTTAGATATATATTTTCTTCACTATGAGATGAATAAACACTTTTTAGTATTTTGATAGGTACAAAGCAAATGAATGTTTTCAGCTTAAAACCTTGCATTCAGAATTTCCTATTTTTCTCTCTTCACAAGTATATTTAATATTGTACAATAATAACACATGCTATTGTATAAAACTCAAGAATTGGAAATGTGAACTGGGTAGATGTGAAAGGCCACTTTTCTGTCTTTCCCCCTTCTTGGTTGTATATGTGCAAAGTGTCTTCTTTATTAACATGTGTTAAAACACTTCCTTTGTGTATTTTTTTGCTTTCTTTACATGCATGTCACTGAATACTTTTTTTCACTCAACAAAGTGACTTATGAATTTATCATGTAAAATAGAATAAATCCCATTCTTTCTGGTGACTGAATAATATTCTATAGTATCTTGATTTAGCTTGCTCTGAATAATACTATCAATGAATAAGTTGTTTTTTTTCTTTTCTTATTGTGAAGTTGACACACATATGTAATGATAGTGATTCCCTCAGTTTGCTGTTACTCATCTTGCTGTTCCTTAACACAGTAGTCAGATTG
The DNA here is from genome assembly GCA_004365215.1 of Cuniculus paca. Taxonomy (NCBI): domain Eukaryota; kingdom Metazoa; phylum Chordata; class Mammalia; order Rodentia; family Cuniculidae; genus Cuniculus; species Cuniculus paca. Next base: position 9,733 of record RJWT010043289.1, on the reverse strand, counting down.
ATGTTGCAAGACCTTGATAGGATGTGAACTCACTTTTTCATGCAAAGCAAAGTCAAATACATACCCTGGCATATACGAACTTACCTTACTTCTCAGACTTCCTCTTCCACCTTACTAAGCTGCATTGGTAATTTTGACCTTCACTTAACAACACAAACAGGCTTCAGCCTTAGATCTACGTACTTAGAACTTAGGACTTTGTCTGAAATTCTCAGTTCTCAGACATCTGCATGGGTTTTAAACTCTCCCTAACACAGTATTATATGTTGTTTGTAATGCATAATTTTACTCATTTCTGTTGTTTACTACCTATGCCACCTAATGCAGGGTAGACATTTTTCTCTGTTATTTTCTCCCATATCTCTTCAGTGTCTCCAACTTCTTAGAATATCAGTACATAGTTCTCATTGAAGTATATGAATTGTATTCACATGTGTGCATTTTTCCATGAAATGAATTCCTAAGAGTTAAATGGTTTATAAAGAAGCTATGGACATTTTATATTTTGATTGTCCTCTAGCACAATGTCAATTTCATTTATACTGACACTGTTGAATGTATGTTCATTTCTTCATATCCTTGCTGTCTTAGTTATTTCCCTCTCATTGTTGAAACAAAACACCTGATGCTCAAAGTGAAGCAAGGAAAGGTTTATTTAGCTTACTAATTTAAAGGTTTTAGTCCATACTCAGCTGGCTCTAAGGCAGGGTGGCATGACTGAGGGACAGACATTCATGGCAGCCACAAGCAACAAGAGTGAAAAGGGAAAAAGGAAAAAAAGCATGCCTTCTTCCCTCCCTTATATTGTACACCAGCTCTGCCCCTGGGTGGGTGCATCACTCACACTGCCAATTCCAGTGGTAGACAATGAACCAATCACAAATGCTAGATTCAGCCACCTCCATGACTGCATGAGGCATGGGGAGCCAACCAGACATAAACCATAGCATTCCAACCCTGCTCCCCCGCAAAGATTCAGGTACATCCTTTATGCAAAAGACATTTAGTCTCTCTGCAAAAGTTGCCAAATTCCTAACAGTTTTAGCATTGCTGAAAAGTCCAAGTTCCAAGTCTCCTCTGAGACCTAAGGCTAACTCTTAGCTGCAAACCCCTGTACAAATGAAAACAAAGTTAAACACTTCCAACATACAATAGCACAAGATAAATATTGCCATTCCAAAGGGTACAAACAGGATCAAAGGACTGGGACCAAAGGAAGTCCAAAATTCAGCAGGGCAAACATTAAGTCCTAGAGTTCCATGCTCAATGTCTGAAGCAATCAGGTTACAAGCTCTAAAAGGCTTGAGTGACTGCATCCTCATGGTGCTTTCAGGGATTTTAGCTCCCACAGCTTGTCTCATAAGCCCACTCTGCTCAATCCTTGCAGTTTTCCTTAGATGATCCACCCTCCTGTCCTTTTCAAACTTCTGGGTTCTCCACTGCACCTTTGGCTTCACAGTCACAGCTTCACACACTGCCCCCTTAGGGGCACAATTCCTGGCTTCCCAGGCCCTCTGAAATTGTGGGGGAAGTCTTTTTAACCTCAGAACTTGTGCATTCTCCATGCACCTAAAACCAGCACCACATGGATGTTGCCAAGGCCTGCTGCCAGCTGGAGAAGTAGCGAGGGTTTCCCCTCTCTTGGCTGTAGAGGTCAAGTGCCTGGATTGCTGAGCACTCTGAACCTCATTGTGAGGAATGGATTCTCCATGTCACTGCCATTCTGGAACCTGGTGTGGCCATCACAATTTTGCAACCTCATGTGGCCTCTGCTACCATTCTAGAACATGGTGCTCTGTGGCTTTCCCCTCCAAGCAAAGTCTTTGAGGTTGCCAAGGGTGGAAACTCACCATCACTTACCATGATGCCCCTGTTACTTCTCAGCAATGGAGAATGAAGTTGTGTCTTTTCAGTCCACAGCTTTACTGGAGTTTTCTTTCTGGGAAAACTCACAACTCTTTGAACTATCCTTCTGGGCTCTTTGCTCTCGATTGGCAACATAAATCTGGCTAAAAGCCTTCAACAATAGCCATGCCACTGCCTCAACATTTAACTGCCTTGAAATTTCTTCTGCCAAATTAATCTGTCCACCATCCTTAATCTCAGTCTAGGGCAAAGTCTCTGGATGTGAAGAAAAGGCCAACAAACTTTCTGCCAAGCCATAACACACATCATGTGGAGTCTAACAACCAATGCAGTCCTTCCCAGCAGAAGCCTCCCAGATCTGGTTTTTACAGGCAGGTTTTCTATAAACCTTCTAGTCTCCAGAATCTCCCATGCAGAACAGCCTAAGGTGTTCCAGCACTACTCTTTCAGGAGACATCTCCAAACCTTTCCAAACCCTTCCCACAAGCTATTCCCAAAGGCTCTTGAACCACATGGTCAGGTATAGTCACAGCAATGACCCCACTCCACCGGTACCGAACTCTATCTTGATTACTTTTCTCTCATTATTGAGACAAAATACCTGACACCCAAATTGAAACACAGGAAGGTTTATTTATTACAGTTTTTAGAGGTTTCAGTCCATACTCGTTTGGTTCCTAGGCAGGGTGGTGTGGGTGAGAGGCAGTCATTCATTGCGGCCACAAGCAACAAGAGTGAAAAAGGAAAAAGAGGAAAAAACACAACTTCTCTCCCTTATATTGCATGTTGGCTCCTCCTCTGGACATGTGCCTCACTCACACTGCCAATCACAGCCCTAGACAATGAACCAATCACAAACAATAGATTAAGCCACTTCTATGACTGCATAAGACTTGGGGGGCCACCTAGACACAAACCATAACACCTGCCAATAATGTTATCAATCATTTTAATATTTGTCAAATCAATATAAATGATATCCATTGTGAAAAATGAATTTTCATTGTTTATGAGGATAGACATTTTCATACATACAAGCATATTTTACTCATTTTTACAAACCATTAATTATTTATTTCTTTGCCTAATTGTTCTGTAGACACAGTTGTATTTCATTTGATTTATTGTGATTGTTTAAATGTTTTTGTGTGTAAATCATTAGGTTGGTATATAATTTTAGAATATTTCCTCCCATGAGAATGCATTATTTTAACTTTATTGTGGTTTCCTCATAAGTACATTTCTAATTTTTATTTATTCAAGCTTACCCTTTTTCTTAACAGATTTGATTATGGCACTTTCTCCAGACTGTATCCTTAGCTGCAGAAGTTAGATTTTCTTTTAATATTTCTACATATTTGTGTTCTAAATATAACTGTTGCATACACTTGGGCTTTGTTGTTTTCCTTTAGGGAACTTATGTATTAATAATATAGCTTTTTCTAAAGCTTTAAATGATTGAGAGAATATATTTAAATATCACAACCCCAAACATATGCTCAAAGGACATTAGTCTAAAGGAGTTTCAGAAAAAATAAGTACTGTCTCTTTTAGCTTGCTTAAATATTTTGGGGGCACTGATATTATATGTACTTTGGTAGAACAAAGACGTGTTTTATATAAATTTGAAAGAGTTTTATTAAAATGTGTTCTCCTTATGAGATATCATGCTTTTGACAGGTGAATAGACCATTGTAAAGTCAGACTGGCCATTAGTACTTCGATTTTTCACAATGCCTTTTTTTACTTAATAGACCTGAAATATTGATTAACATTTACAGATTCAGTTCCAAGCAATTGCTAGAGTTTAAGGAAAACCCAGAGTGAGCTCTTTGTGCCAGTCAAATTCTAAAGTGTAATGAAATTCCCCACCGTGCCTGTCAACTTAGCTTCTCCATAGGTCACTTCTCACATGGTTTCTGTTGTTGAAAGAAGCCATTTCCACTTCAAGTAGTTCATAGACAATGAAGAAAAATGATATGGCACTAATATTTATTCTTTACCCTGCTGTGGAGAACTGAATAGAGGTCATTCTACAGTAATGCTCTTTTGAAAGGAGCACCTTATCTACGCAGAAGAATTTACAGGCAACTCCAAGGTCACCCACAGCATGTCAGGTGAACTGGGCCAGTATTCCTGTGTTTGTTTTCCTCCTGATTGCCAAGAGGTAGTCACAGGGAATTCACAGTTTCCTCACTACGAAAGTGAGAATTTACTTCAATTTGTTGATCCTACAAACTAACTGAGCTAGACATGTAACTCCTTCATTCTAATAGATTGCTTTACAATTTCTTCTTGACACTTTATGTAGGATTTTCCTTTAACGTTCCTAGTATCTTTCTAATTTCATGAAATTTAGAACTACTTGTTCTTTCTCCTCCAAAAAGTTTTAAAATTTAGAGTTTCTCTCTTAAGACATTTTCTTATTTTCTTTCCCCCAAATGATATGAAAATGTTATATGAGTGATTAAATTGTGTGGCCAGGATAGAAATCCTAGAATTCACACAGAGAATAAACTATTTAAGACATGGATCACTGTTTGGAAAATCTATAAATAAGCAAGTGGCATTTTTACCTAAGGGGAAGATAATTAATGTCATACAGTTTGCAACTGAATAGGTATACTTAAGAGAGGCCAGGAATAAAAAATACTCAACAAAATAAAGATTTTCCTACTGGAAATAGTGTCAAAGGGTAGTTTTGCTTCCTTAAGAAGAATCAAGTCGACTCAATTGTTTAAAAATATATGTGCTTATGTTTATGTAAGTGTCATATTCATTTTCATAAAGAAACAACTCAGAAGAATTCAGAGTTGCCCTAAAATTACTTTGTCTTCCTTTACAACTGTTTACTGAATGTCAGACACATGGCTAGTAAATTCAAGTATTTAGGTTTATTGGTTAGTCTGAGTTTTCACTGGCATGAAGGCTAGTCTAGGTTCTTAAATCTATATGAGACTTATGGACTTACTACTGTGGCCAAGCAACAGTGTGTCTATATACCTACCAGAAGTTTTTAAAGCTTCACTGAATAAGCTATTAAAGAATAAATTAGAATGTAGGAAAGAGCACCAAAAATGCAGGTTTATAGAGCCAAAAACAACACAGCAAAATGAAAACGTGCCTGAGAAGTAAAAGATGGGCTAAGTATTATTAATCTTTCTAAGCAAACTAAGGATTGTGAAACCAGCTGCCACTATTGGATTAAAACAAGAATGTAGAAAACATGAAATTGTGAGTTTTCCAGAATAGATGATCCACTCTCATGAATTAAAAAAGTAATCTAACTTAGATGAGGAAAAAAGAGAGATTAGGAGGCCATGAGGTAAAGCAATATTAGATACCAGTCTTAAAAAATGCAGGTTGCATGACTGGGGTGTGGCACATGCAGAGCACTTTCTTAGCATGCATGAGGCCTTGGGTTCAATCTCTAGCACCACCAAAACAAGTAGATGCAGAAATAAGGAAAGAAAGAAAGAAACAAACAAATAAACAGAATTTCTTTAAATGCAGGTTGCTTTGCTCCCAAGAAAAAGAAAATCTATTCCTCTAATACTTTTCCTATCTTGGCCAAGATGTCTGATTATACTCCCTACTCTCTGTACTGTTGCACATGAAATGTCTCTGACTGGCTTGGGCAGCACTCTACAGCGGTGTCTAAAAGGTTGCTTCTACTATGATAAAAATTCTTGCCTCAAACAAATATTGATTGCAAAGGGGATTAGAAATATTCAATTTGCCTTTCGAAGAAAGTAAAAAGGTAACTTCTGATATTGTCTCTTTAACTGTTGATCTCTAAAAATTACAGATTTCTCACACCAATACATTGCTACTGTAAGTACAATAACAATAACCAATTAGCACAAATGAATGAAGACATAAGCACAAAGTATCAACCATTATCAAGTTAATTCTCTCTTCTAGTATATTGCCTGTATGGTATATAGAATTTATATATGGCCAATGTAATTTTAAGCATTTTGACATTATCAGAACTTAAGTCACCCCTGGCTATAGTTATGCTGTGAGCATGAATTCTAACTGGTTTGCTGCAGGCACATTTTTAAAATAGGCTACAATAGGATGATTGGGCATAGGTACATAAATCAAATATAATGAATGCAAATTGCTAGTGTCACTTGTATTTAGGCAGGAATAGAAAAAGATGAAAGGGATAATTTTTTTTTCTTTTTTTCTTTTTCTTTGAGCTTTGTTTTGTTGTTAACTACTTTCAGATAGAAGTAAGCTGCCTTACCTCATGGAGTGGTAGTGGCAGCCATAATAATGGAGCTAGGGGAAACTAGCTTTCAAGATGTATAATCTTTCCTATATACTCACCCACTACTTATTCCTTTGGCCTAGGGCAATTATCTTTTTCTCTCCATATCTAAGTCTCTTCATACCCATAATCATCAAAAGACAAAAATAGACAAAGGTCATACTCTGAGAACCAGGGAAGCACAGGAAAAATAAAAATACCACTAGCCATGCTATTAGGAAAACAGGCTTGCCTTAAACTTGCTCAGCACTGCAGCCCAGAAAGTTTATGACTGAAAAACCTTCAGTCTAATAAGGGGTACACATAAATGAGGAGAAAAGGAGTGCTCTTAGCTTAAGAGTTACACATGTCCAGTTGCTTTATTTTGATTCAAATGGAAATTTCAACACATTTTGAAATAGTATCTCTAAAGAAATCTGTTGCTATCCCTTTCAATCACAGCTCTACTTAATAATGTAAGCCAGCCTTCCTTTGTAAAATGGCTGGAGGCTGGTCATGACAAAATACTTGTGGGTAATTCTAGGTTAAACAAATAAACCATTATTCCATACATCTTGTCAGAGTTTTTTATATGCCTTCTCCAAAAGAGGGTACCGTATAAAGTAAGTATTGCCAAAAATTTATTGGACCATGGGAGAGCTTTGTCCTCCCACAAAACATCAATTAACATTTTGAGGTGCATTTTTGTTCTACAGAACAAAGTTTGGGAAATGTAAAAAAGGGTTTACTCACTGTCCCTGTTTGATTTCACCTTTGCTTTTCAAGAAATTAAAAGTCAAAAGGTATAGAAACTAAGGGAAAAATGAGAACATATTTGTTTTGTTGTGTTTCATTTCTTTTTCTTTGCTTTTATCTTCATCTATGTCTTCATATTTGACAAATTCTTGAATTATTTTTATTTTGTTTCGCTAAAAGAATTTTTGGAGTTATATTTTATTAATATAAGAAGATATTATCATAGGCTTTCATTGCTCTAGATACTTAAGATAGTACTGTTAATTATTGCAGAAATACTGGGGTTACATATGAAAATACCATGTGTTTCATTATTGGTGATAGCCCTAAAATAAAACCCAAGCACAAAAGCAAACATTAACCACACTTAAGTATTTTTAATTAAACCCAGAGGGTGGTATTAGGAAAAAACTGGAGCAGTATAATTTCTGTGACCTCTTACACTCCTTGTATCCTATAACCTTATGCAGATACAATAGACTTGGTGTTGAACTTAACTGTATGCTGCATGAAAATTTTCATTTCACTTTCTATTTGATGGTACAGCTTGAAGCTTTAAGAAAGTCTATAGTATTATTGCTCTTTTTTCCTGGTGTACGAAGAGCAGGACTAGAGGGAGGTAAAAATGAAAATAACAATATTAAAGAACACTGTAGTAGAATTTTATGAATATCTGTTTTACTAAATACTGTAGCTACAAATAGTTATGATTTACCTTAACAAAAATCTCTCTTAAAAAGAATGTCACAGAGTGCCCGTGGGAGTCTCTTTGCATGTTCCAGAAGAGTGCCCATCTCCAAGGCAAAGCAAAATGTTTCCTTTTACTGGAACAGCAGACAGATGTGCTGGGCTCAGTTGAGCTGTGCTGGGCTGGCTTGGCTGGACTGAATAGTTGCAGGGAGAGTGCTGAGTGAGTGATGTTTCCCTGCATCTTGCATTTAGGTGGCCATTTTGATGTTTTCTCTTGGTCCATCATGGTTTTGTTTTATGAGAGAATTGCTATCTTGTATAGAAAGATCCACAGATACAAACTATCTATAAGTCCTTGATAGAAGTCATTTGAGAAACAAGGAATGCAAATGATGTGATGGCTTCAGTGCCCCCAAAACCATGTTGGCATCCGTCACAGGGACAGGCAGCAGCTGGGTTCTGCAGCTCTTCTTCCCAGAGAGCTGGGCCAGGGCCCATAGCTGGCTGTGAGAGGTCAAGTAGACATCTGTGCTCACAGTCCAGTATGGCCCTAAAATATCATCTTCTTTGTTAATTTGAGAATTGCCAGTTGTTCTTGTTTTTGTTTTGGTTTCTAATCCAAAAGTATAATTGTTTAAGACCTATAAATTACTTAAACCTGACTGTCAAAACTGAGACACAGGAGAGATTAAAATAAGAGTGACCAATTTCTGAAACAGTTTGAACGACATGATCGAAGCTCCCAACTCATTGTTCTTCAAGTTGGAGGAAATAGTTTCATTAATGATCAAGACATTTTTAGTAGACAGCTATTTCTAGTTTTTAAAATCATTTTTCAAAATCAAAGAAATGCAAAGAAACACCAGTTGCTTATTTTTCAGTAAGCATGTAGAAAACCGAGTTCTTCACTTCATATATACACTGATATATATATAGATATATCAGTAGTCAGTGTAGGAAATAAAATATTACAGACCATCTGTCTACTTTCAACAATGATGCTATGCTTATTTTAAAATCCTGTAGAGATTTAATCGAATTCCTGAAGAAGAGGTAAGAATCTAGGAGCTAGGAAATGAGTGGATAGGGGAAAATTGCAAAATAGATAGGAGGTCAAAGAGCCAGATGGTGGCAGCTGTAAGACTGAGGTGAATATAGGAGGGTGGGAGATGTGGTCAATGGTCCATACATAGTTACTTTCCCTTCTATATTAAAATATGCATTTCTTTATTTTATTTATACCTTCCATTCTTTAGGAATAATATATCTTCTAATGTCTGGTACTTCTTTTGTACATAGATTGTATCTCCTATGTTTTCTTTCCTATCACCATCATTTTCTCTTTATTCTTTTCCTCTGAGATTCTGGTGTTTTAAGTTTATCATATATTTCAATAATCATTGCTGCTATCTCTTGTCTTTCCAAATTGTTAAGTTAGTGTTTCTGTTTTTCTTTTCTTCTGAATCTTGAATATATTTTAAAGTGATTTAAAATAGTTTGATGACTTTTCTCAAATTTCTTTGGAACACATCTCAGACCAAATCTATTTCTGCTTCATTCAGTATGTCTCTTTCAGAGATATTCATTATGTTTTAAAAGCTGACCCCTTTTGGGGGGATCTAGTTTTCTTTCTGTACATGGAATGGTTCTTATTGTCTTCCTGTTTAAGAGGAACCACAGCTGGAGTATCTTTCTCTTCATATGGTAACTTCTTAGAAAACAAAAATGTTCTTTCTTATTTCTGAGTTTTTTGAGTGTTATCATCCTGTCCCAAAGGAAGTCCCACAGATCAACTCTACATTTTCTCTATGTACACCAGGAATCATCACATGGGGAGTTTGAATCTCTCATTTGGGGTGCAAGAAGCTTGATCAGGACTCCTAGCAGTTCAATTTTGCAGAAACATTTTCATCTGCCGTATTTGTCACCATCCTCCTTCTCAGAGGAGGGTGATTGAAGAGGAGAAGGATGTTGTCTATATCACCTCTACTTATTTCCGGTTACTCCTCTATGCATCTTTTACTTTATGCCCATTTTAGACCTGTCTAGGAGGCATCGTAAATATCTGATATCTCACCTTTATCCTTCTGGATTCCCATGTTTCATCTGGGATTATTAGTTTCAATGAGGTTTGTGAATTTAAGGAGGGTTTGTTCACTGCTT